>JAOUQW010028428.1:0-11231 GCA_028565825.1 Olivaichthys viedmensis
AAAAACAGAATCAAGGCTGTTCTGGGATTTTACCTGCAGAGACAGACGCAAGTGAGAGCCAAAGTTCTGCAGAAGAATCGTGGCAAGTTCTCCAAGATTCTTGGAACAACATACCAGCCGATTTCCTTATAAAACTGCACGACAGTGTGTCTAAGAGCATTGATGCAGTTTTTAAGACAAAGGCTGAAACACCAACACACTGATTTTAGTTTTAGTTTTTTACAGTTTACTGCTTTTTATAGTATTTTTATATTCAGGAACTTTTTATTTCAGTATTTTTAAAAGCATTTTCGCTTTACAGAATTTCTTTACATGTGCCTAAGACTTTTGCACAGCACTGTTTAGTCTCCCTCCTGCTCTTGTTACTGGTATGGTCCTCTTACTGCATGGTTCCTCTTATCTTTTTTTCTTCCCCAACCCGACAGGTCTGATTTGCTCTCTGTCTCAGGAGCTTCTGTAAAACGTAACCTGTGACTCTCTAATGACCCCAGGTGACTAACCTGTCATTAAGTAATCACTAAAGTGCATTATTAATACCTGCCATTTTCCTCCATTATGTTTGTCTGATTGATCTCAGGACTATTTCAGCAACTCAGCAGGTCCAGGCATCAGAATTGGTTCAATTCAGAGCACAGGCGGATCGATTTCCTGACAGGCTCATATTCCCCGGACGATGATCGATCAGGCACCAGAGATCGATTAATCATGATGGATGTTTGATTAGGTACAGAGGCCCCTCTCGCTCAGGTGCTATAGATGATTTGCCCTCTGCTATCGGACAGTGTTCAATGCTCACAAGTGCAGATAAAGAAATGCGTTGGACAAAAACAACACAAACCATGGCTGAATTATTTAAGAGGGTCAATAAGCAGATGTATTTCTACAGTTTGGATCTTCAGGATGGATTTATTGATAAGTAGGAGACGAAGCAGTTCTGCAATTTACAGAATAAGATCTGAATTAAAACTGACCCTTCTTTTAGATGTAAACTAATATTAGAAGCAGGCTGATATAATTATATGAAAACGAATTGCTCGTGTAAACAAATCGGTTTGCACTGGATGCAGCGTGCTACATGAAGTGCTACTGAGAACAAATGTCAAAAAATACTGCAAAGAAACCCACAGGGGTCAGAGAGTGTGTGTGGGTGTGCATGTGAGGAAGAGAGCTTTTCCCGGCTTTGATTTGAGTCCAAATCGTTCAAATAGAGGGCAGAAGGTGAATTGATTGGCACGGTGTCCTGTTCCTCAGGAAGGTGTTTGATGAGAGATATAGGGCAGACAGATGATGGGGGGTGCGTGTGAGCGAGAAGGGCAGAGAGAGAAATGCTGGTGAACGGCATTGATCCATCATCAAGAGATCAGGATGGAGGAAGGGCCTGAAGATTCTCTGACTAAGACCCTTTATATTTCAGCTTTGACCTTGAGAAAAAAGAAAAGTGATGTCCTTCAGCTGCTGGAAATTCCTCTTTCCTTGTCCACCCTTCTATCTTTCCACAAATAGACACACATATAAGATATATTTATGAATACTCACAGAACGTTCTAATAGCATTTTCTGTTACTCTGTTAACTACTGCGATGTTGATTTTATAAAAATGGCACAAAAAGATTAAAAAAACTAGCCCAAGACACACTTGTTGTGTCACTGTTTATTAAATTTTTCCATCATTAGGCTGTGAATTATAGTGCTTTAATGGCATGACAGAATTACAGTAATTACGAGTTTGCCGCTTCATGTCTTTGTCGAACACGTAATTACTAGTTGGAAATTCAGAATTTTCATGTTACAAACAAACATGATCGAAAAAATGGCAGTGGATTCCACTGTTAAAGGCAGTCATCAGTGTAATGTCAGGATTTAACTTGATTTTAACATACATCTCTTACACATTCATAATCTTCTGAGTAATGAATAAACTTTTTAGCTTTCTATCAGCAAAAGACCCTGAAATATGGTTTAGCTAACGATTGCGTGTGTTGCCATAAAAACGACTTATTCCCAAGGCCGAGGAGATGGACAGCTCCGAGTAGAATACCTGAGCTGTCAATTCCGACATGACATGAACGCACTGTTACAGGGGGGTTTGGGTCACTTGTGTTGAGTTTTTGGCACGAGCTATCTGCTAACTCTAGCTTGCTAGCTGGCTCTATAGAAGATCGTTCTCCCTGTTTGTAGCAAAGCTACTTTTGTGCTAGTTTTTTTAATTCTCTTTTATTCTGTCATCTGTTATTGCCACTTAATCATAAAAGAATACAGCAGGTACTTTCTTTCATATTTACTGCTATTTAAGGCAGTTGGATGTAAGAGCCGTTAATTAAAATCCAGAGCAGTAGACAAACTCGCAGTCATTAAACAGGCAGGAGTCAATCGATTGGGCAAACAGAGCAACGCAGGATAATCAGCATCAAAACGGAAAGCAGAAACAGAATCAAAACCAGTAATATCAATGGGGAAAAACCAACGTGTGGACTTTTTTTAAAATTATTACTGTGTGGACTGGATCTGGAAGCAGATTGATGGTGGCTCCTGGATCGTCGGTGGATTCAGATGTGACATACATAGCAAAATTTTCTCTAACTGAAGAAAATAAAAAGTTTAACATGCATGATAGCTAGTTTGCAAGCTGGCATCCCGAATGTCATTGTATAATTCACACTCTGCCCTCCATCACATCTTCTCTTTATCAATACGGAAAAATTTCCACTTCAGCTCAAGTGTAAAAACCATATTTAACCATTGCCATATTTGAAGACACATTAACCCTATTCAGACGGGATTAGATTTACATGAAGTTGTTTGAGCAATTCCATAATTTGCAGGTGCTACTCTGGGATTTTATTTCCGTCTGGATCGGCAATGTCTGTGTTTTTATTCCACTTATCCCCTGAGAAAATTCCAACTCGATTGACTTCCTGTTTTTCAACAAACTCAATGATGGTTTGATAAACATCTCCGATTTTACAGGCAGACATCACCTCTTGCATTGGAAAAGGTTTTTTGCTGCTACCCGCCGTATTTATTCGTCTTTGCCTGCGGATGAGGAGAAGAAATATTTCAGATTTTCCGGCAATCACAAAATGATGCATGCTCTTGAAGAATTTCTAAAACATGTCGCTGCTTTCACTTTCTCCACTGTCTTTACTGGGAGCTCGTTAGAAAGAAAAAGAAAATAATGGTAATGAAAAGAAAGAGCCGATCCTTCAAGCTGATAAAAGTAAACCATGAACAGCTCCAGCCGCTATAAAGCCTCACTTTATATTAACATACGCCACAATATCATTATTGTAGAGTTCTAGAAATAAATTCATCATCCAATAATGTGAACATATCACAATGTGCAATGACCCAAACATCCGGCTTCATTAGAGAGGAGTTAGAAACTCTCTCGTCTCCGTGTTCATTTATAGCATACATTTATAAATACAGACCGATAGTGATGGCATATTGACCTGTGTGCATGATCATTTAAATTGTTGAAGAACAGCTCCTCATATTGCTACTTGAGAGTGAGCTACATGTCTGCTGAGGGTCTGTGGTTCAACAAATATTCTTAGCTTAGGCTCCACTCTAAGGGACTGCTGTATGCAACGCATTCTACAATGTTTATCGATCTTCTCTGCTAAGGAATAACAGAGAGAAATGGAGAAAGAGAAAGTCAGAGACAAAGCTAAAGAAGGAGAAAAGGAAAAGCGAGCAGAGTCCTGAAGCGTACACATCCGTGGCTCGCGAGGATTATCAATCAAACTGTAACTACAAAGGGAATGTGTGACACCTGGGGCCAAAGAACTTTTCTACAATCTCAGAGTCTGATTGGACGTACCATCAGGACTGACTGGGGCAGGTGATGGATGGATATATTAGATTTCTAGGACATCAACAGCTTCGGTAGAAAGCTGAGTATTGTTTGGGAAAGGGGGCCAGGAAACGTGTACATCCGAACATCCATGAAATCCAATTCCATCCTATTTGGCATTACCGGTAGTGATGGATAAATTATGCCAAATTCAGGATCCAGGAGTGTGAATTATGCTGAATTGAATGTCGAGTTGATATAATACTTGAGTCAACAAGATTTTTATTGACATAAGGTTGTGTTATGACACTTTCCAGGCTGAATATCACTCCCTCAGTTCATTAAAGATTCAGATAAACTGCTCTTACCAAGAACTTAATAATAAAAATAAGCTTTCTGACAAAAAGAACAAGGTTTCAGTCTTTTTGTTTTGATCTGAACACACCTTAATGAGTGTGCAAAACAATAATAAATATACCGGCTGTAGCTTGATAAATGTAAAAGTGTAAAATGTAAAATGTGACTATTTTTGTGACACAAACACAAAAGTAAGGCGTAAGATCGTGGCGTTATATATTCTTGGTATTTGCATGACCATTGGCGCAGACGGTAACCTGGCGAAATTGTATAAAGAGCCAGGGTTAGAATAAATACATGATCAAAAGGCATGCTGCTGTGATATCTAATCTAATCAGCTCCTCTCTTCCCTCTTTTGTCTTTTAAGTGATTAGTGCAGATGAATCGTCTACAATCTGACCAAGGACACGAGCTAACAAGGTGAAAAAGGTCAAGGTTTTGATTTCAGGTTGTCTTTAAGAACTGAGTGTGGCTCAGTCCAGTGACATTTTTTAATAATGACATACGATTCCTTTTTCTTACAGATTTCATGTCAATACTTCTCCAGGGTTCCTTGGATGATTAATGGTTTTAGCTTAAAAACAGATTCTACTTGGAACCTTATGTTGTTGGGGTCTATTCAGAACCTATAGGGACAAACTGAAGAACCTTGTAGGGTGTCAGATGGAACCTGGCAATTCCTCGTCTCTATGATGGTATTAATTTGGCGAGTCTGGTGTTTAATTAGTTTTGTTCGACATTTTATTTATTTATATGATGTTCCGTGAGTAATGACCTGTTAACGCTTTAATTCACATTTCGCAGATGAGTTAAATAAAAATATCAGTTAGTTGTATTCAGTTAGTATTTCACAAAACCGGGTTGTAAGACATGGGACAGGACTTTCGATCCTTGACCAGAAAAATTGTTTTGACATAGTCTCTACGCTAAGAGGGGGTCTTAGGATGCGGTAAAGTGGATTGATAATACCACTGCACTGGCAGATTTTGAATGTCACAACCCTTTGCTGTACCACTAAGTATTTATTTTTTGACCAGGAAAACAGTAACTAAGTGCAAACGGGGGAAAAAAAATTGCTCCCAACCAAATGACCAACACAAGCGTTCTACCACTAAACTACACTTGCACCTGCACAAAAATAGAGCCCTAGAGGATAAGTCAAAACCCCAGAGCAGCATGCCAGGATTGTTTAGCATGACAGAATAATGGTGGTTTCTAAAATGTCATTATAATTCAATAATCTGTAAACATAAATCATTCAATTCAATTCAATTTAATTTTATTGCATAGCGCTTTCTACATTGTCATGTAGATCTAGATCCCTAGATCCCTAATGAACAAACCAGAGGCAACAGTGGCAAGGAAAAACTCCCCGAGACGACATGAGGAAAAAACCTTGAGAGGAACCAGACTCAAAAGGGAACCCGTCCTCTTCTGGGTGACACCAGATAGTGAGGTTATAAATCACGAGGGGAAAAGACAAACAGTACTAATGTGTTTAAGGGATGTCTGGTATGAACATATAGTAAATAAGAGTCCTGGGATGAGCATGAGACAGTCTTTATGATTACAGCTGCAGTCCGTAGGAGGTTCAAGTCTGCAGTATGGAGGTGAGATCATCCATTTAAGCAGGAAGGTGAGTGCTAGGCATAAACTGTTTTTGGGAAGTGCGAGTCTTTAGGGTATCCATATGAATAGAGTATCCACAACTACAAGAGGTAGAACATCCCTGTCTGTTTGAGCGTCAGGTTGATGCTTTGCCAATGGTACAACAACAGCTGCTGGCAAATGTTTAAAAATGGTAAGTTTAGTTATTCACATACTAATTCCATATGAATCGGTAACTGTAATGTCAACTACAATAACTAGGGAGCTACCTAGCTAACTAACACCAACTTCATTGTTGGCAAACTAGCATCGGTCTGACTGGGTTTTCCCACCTATAATCCGTCATCTTACTCTATGATGGTGTGAATCGTAATGTCAAATATACCTATCTAGTATGACAAACCACAACTCTGATTGTGAAGCTAATGCAGCATCTCCCTTAAAAAACAATTGATATTATACACACCGTAGGTTGAATCCCAAATGGCTCACTTATTGGGAATATAGGCCGCTACTGTACATATGGTGTAACAGCTGTCCCTGGGCTGCAAATTATTCTGTAATGTGCGGGAACTGAAGCAAGGTGCAAGATGCAAGTTTATACTTAAAGCGTGTTTATTAGGGTTAATCTGAGAATCGGAATCAAAGTCCATGGCTTTAGTCAGAACACAGAGAAAAACACTGAGGGGCAATCCTTACTCAATATAAACTAGAAAAAAACTTAGCTAGCAAAAAATGGCACCCAAAACCACAAAACAAGAGACAACAGACCTGTTGCAGAATTGCAGCTGTTACACATTTAATACTTTGCAAACAAACATTGAATCACAGAGAAACTAGACAGGCTAATTAACTACCATGGCAACAGGACGCACCACTGAATGCCCACACACACCACCATAATTAAAGATACCGCTGTCTCATTTTATTTGCGCTTTAGTTGGTAATATGAGATAGGCTGATTAAATAATAAGCTGTGTGTATATGACGATACTCTTATAAAATGTTGCAGACTTAACTATCCAAACTTTGTTAGCTGGCATGCTACAAGTTAGCTAGCTAGCCAGTCTTTGCCGGACCATCTGAGTAATTAAGTATGCAAAATAAATGAGCGAGCCCAGCTTAAGCTGCGAATAATTGCATTTGGCCTCAGGTGAAGGGCATGGACACTAGGCAACATCCTCTGAAGGGCACTGAAGCATGGTGATGTCCGCTGAAGGTACCATAGAAGCAGATTGGAGGATCAGACTTCAGTGACTGATGGGTCAGCAAAGCAGGCTGACCGGTTTGGAAACTCGAGAACCAGCAGGCCAGGGAAAAGGACAGATGGTGCACCGAGTATGAAGGCTAACTGGGGACCGAATTAGTGCAGACGTGACCGTGATTTCATGCTGGGGAATTAATTGAGTAATGGGATCAGGTGATGGCCTAAGCTGTGTAAATTCTTGTTGCAGTGTGCTGTTGTGTTTCTGTATTGAGAGATTAAAATAATCCTTCAGCCTTTGGTGCTTTTGTAACCAAAAGGCCACTGCTTTTCCTTTCTGTGGGGTTTTCTGTTTCCATTGTTGCTTTGCTCCAGCGAAAATGCATTCTGTGTATATTTGCCATTGCTGTGTATATTTGCCGTGGTCAACAGTGGTGTTGGCTTATCGTGTGACTTGAATGATGGTTAGTTTTGATGACATTACAACAGGCTGAAACATAACCTACTTCTTATATATGCTTCTGAAGATGACAAATTAGTTCTCACTGCTTTGCAGTTTTGCTTGGTCCCCTTGCCAGCAGTTTGCATTTGTTTACTTGTCATGATGGCACTACAGTATTTGGCACTGTGTGGATATGGATTTCAGGCCGGACCTAGACTTTGGCGGCTCTAATAGAATCTAATCTCAACATCTCAATAGAACTTTGCAGCTGACTGTGATTTTTGGTCCTATCTATATTATTTTATTTTATTGATATGACTACTCTATAATGTGTAGTAATGGAGTTATATAACGGAGTTAATAAGTTATTATGCAGTATTTATTTATTTATTTATTTATTTATTTATTTATTTAAAAGCTGTCTTAAGAAGCTGTCCCTGGGCTTTTCCTTCAGTCTTGGCACTTTCCTGTGGTTTGTTCAGAAGATTTTAGAAGTTTATTATATACATGTACATCAAATTAACATTAACATGTTAGATTAGACATGTGGATTTACATGGTTTAATTAATGGTTTAATTATTGATTTGTCATTTTAATATCTCTAAGAGTACATAGGCTAGGCTAGTAGGTCGCTCAGAGAGACAGGCTTCGTAAGGTCATTAAAGATGCATGTAATCAGCCATAATCAGTTCTTACTGTAATTATATTATAAAAACATCAGATTGGTTTATTGGCACAGTGTGAACTCAAGAGAGGAGTGATGGCTCAGCGAAATAGTTTAGAAATACAGGAGAAATTTTTTATTTTTTTATTTATATCAATAAATGTTCATTTGCTTTTGAAAAAGCCATAATGCATAATACAGTTTCAAGCTCAAAGTTAACCCCTTTTCATTGCCAGCACTCTCATGCCAGAAAGACTAGCACATTAACTTTGCCCGCTTTAAGCAACATTGCTGGGTGTGATGAAAACACGCTCAAATGGTGTGCTTGTCTAAGGCATACACACCCATATATATAAAGGCACACACGATTATTCACATGAAACTTTTGCCATTTTTGTTTGTACACCTCTACTTTAATGGTTTATCTTCTCCATCCGTAGTGGGATCCTGTTCATACACGTTTAATTCAGCAGTAGCTCGCTGCTCTATGCTGGCAGAGACCTGTGTCGGTTTCACTGTCCAATTATTATTTTTTTCCTTGGTGGAGGCTCTTCTTTTTCCTCTTGCCTCATTGACACTTTTTTGGAATTTTGTTAATTGGTCATTCAACACTCTTCGTATGTACTGGTGTTTCTTTGTTTTACCTGAAAATCTATGTTCTAGTCTTTCAAGTGTCATTCAAAGTTTTGTATGTAGTTAGTTAGGGATAATTAGTTGGTGATATTCTGTTTATGTAGTTATGGCAATATTCTGTATATGCAATTAAGTGCAATCGTTCCTATTGCGTAGAATTGTGAGGTATCCATCGATGAGAAGGATTAGATTGGGAGCTGGGGTGACGACTGAATATCAACCCAGATTTTGGTAATTTTGCAAACTTTGTGATCGAACTTGTACCTCTTTATCATCAAACAATTGTGCGTGCAAGATTCTGGAAGCACAGCTTGTCTCAGTGCTGCCATATTTTGCTACTCTTAACAGTTTGAGACACCTCTGAAGCACTACTCTGCCTTTGAAGAGTACTTTTAAGGCTAAATAATTTTTATACATAGCTTGCTTTCCTAAGCATCGGAGTAAATTTACCAAAATTTTAGGAATTTAAGATTCCTGATTAAACTCATGAAGGGCTATTCTGCAAAACGAGTGACGATATGTGTCCATATTTTAAAAAAAAATTAAGAGTATTATTGTGTGGTAAAAAAAATCATAATTGTGCAATAACATTGCACAAGAAGATTACAATATTATTCTCATGACAATATCTTTTTTAAAATAAGTATTACGCTGACACGCTTCATAGATCCTAACTATAACATTTCAATTGCACATTAGTGTCGCGCGCACGCCACCTCGCACTGCAGTGCGTGTGAACGTGCGTGGCGACGAGCGCCTGGCGCTTAGTGTTAATGTTTGCCAGTTCCCCGTCACGTGTCTTAAATATTTCCACCTGTTCCTGGTTTGACTCCTCGTTAGTGATTGTATAAAAAGCCCTCCTGTTTCCATCCAGTTTGTCCTTGAATGTTTGCTGTTACATGTTGTATGCTGTGAGTGTGTGTAAGCTAAAATAAATGTGTATATGTGCAAACGGCTTGCGCTTGTGTCCACCACCCCCGCAACACCGTGACAGATTCAAGGACCTAAAGAAATGGACACAGCGAGCCGCACCACAAGGGCAATGGGCTGGGTGGAGCTGCGGGAAGAACTGGCAGAGCATCAACGCTGTTTTGATGAAGCCGCCATCTTAGAGGCATTGGTCAACGCGTCGGGGCAGCCCCTCGCTCCCTGGGAACGCCCAGCGACTGCTCGCCTCTCCGGCCGCGCCGCCGAGACCGCAGCAGCCACCACCGGTCGCGCTTCCACGCCGATGCCCTCGGCGCCAGCCACAGAAGCCGATCGGCATCGAGCCAGCCCGAATCAGGACCCTCTCTGGAGCAGAGGAGGCAATCCCTGGAAATTTGAGGGGGGGCTGATGACGGCCACCGAAATAATATTCTTTGCTTAGTGTCATATATTTTTTCTCAAATCTTTTTCAGCTTTATTCAGCTTTATCCAGTCCTTGTACAGAGCGGCTTACAGAAGGGCTTTGTTGTTTACATGGAGATCTAGAATATTCTCGCACTAGTACATATAGGCCAGGGTCTAAGAATACCATTATTCTAAAACCCTGCTAGAGAGGAGTTAGTACAGATACAAAAACACAGTAAATGTCGAAGGTAATTTTTAATTTTTTTTAGTGGATGATAAGTGCTCGTTCTTAATGAGTTTTTAATGAGTAGGTGGGTCTTCAGACTTTGTTTAAAGACGGTCAGCGACTCAGCCGTTCAGACAGCCAGTTCATTCCACCGCCTTGGTGCCAGGGCAGAGAGTCTTTGTGCTTGTCTTCTTTGTGTTTTGAGGGATGGCAAGTTCAGTTGAGCCATGCTTGTGGCTTGAAGGGAACATTGTACGAAGCAGAATTTGTGTCTTCAGATAGGTGGTGGCTGGTCTTTGTAGGCAAGCATCAGTGTTTTAAATCTGATGCAGGCAGCTACAGGAAGCCAGTGATCGGGGGATGTGGGTTTTTTGTCCAAAAGAGCACTGCTACCTAAATAACCTATCCAAAATAATGCGGCCTGGCTCAAAATTTAAGGGTACATCCAATGTAGGCACATTATGTAATGGATAGCAAATCAGTTTTTAAATTTTTTAAATTTTAAATTAAATTTTATTTTTATTTTTTTAAGGAAAAAGAAATGCAGGAATCTACAAGAACTGGAATTCAGAACCATAGATCTAAGGAGGTGTGTGTGCACGTGCGCTTGTTAACACTTGTGGCCTGTTCTCTATTTCCCCTGTTTCCATCTATGTCTCCCTCTGTCCTGCCAGGTTGCACTACTCAAACACAGGTAATCTTGTTAACAAGCTGCCTGTCACAGTTAGTGGGGATGAGGGCTGGGACAAGGATAAAAAACTTGGCAGAATAATCAGCATTTGAATTATTCCTCTTCAACTACTAGACACACTGTTTCTTGTCTGGTTGCTGCTGCTTTAGTTAGTGTGTCATTGTTGTAAGTTGTCTGACTACAGTTGTGCCACTTCAGCCAGGTACAGTCAAGCCGGAAAGTCTGCACACCCCTTTCACCTTCTCCACGTTTCATTACATTACAGACTTATTCTACA
>JAOUQW010028429.1:0-11229 GCA_028565825.1 Olivaichthys viedmensis
AGGGGCGCTGTATCATGGCTGACCCTGCGCTCTGACCCCAGCTTACCAACATGCTGGAATATGTGAAGAATCAATTTCACTGTACTGTACTTGTATATGTGACAATAAAGGAGCTTTCTATTCTATTCTATTGTATTTCGAAAAGCCTTTTGTAATAAACAAGCTCAGAAAGCTGAATTAAGTGAAAAGCAGAACAATGACACAAAACCATGCAAACATGGTATTACATTTCGTTCTATGATAATGAGTAACAAGTCCATAACACAGCACGGGTGAGTAAGGCGTGGAGAGGTAGGAGCCAGGAGTTAGTAAGCCTGATGAGTGATGAGCACTGGAGAGTGTGAGGACGAATGACTGGAGGCGTGACCCCAGTACATTTAATTTTTATATGCTAAATTAATATTGTTAGTTTTTAACCCACCATGCTAAAATCATGCCTTTTTATTACATAATGGACATGAATCATGGAATGGCAAATGTATACCTTTGCATACACTGTTCCTGTTATCCAACATAATCCCCATGAGCTATATCTTATCTGCCCAGTGCTGTTTGTCCTCTCCTAGCTTTTGTCTACTTGTCCCGTTTTTTGCTCGTACTGGTGTTTAGGGAGGTGTCTTTGAATAAATTCAATTGTAGCTGTTACTGCACTCTGCTGCACTGTAAACCTGCTGAAAGCAGCATTCTAACTGACCTGAAAAATGGGTCTCCTGCCCACTTCCTGTGCTGGAGGAAAACTAACAAAAGAAGATTTATAATAATACTCTACCTTTTTATTATATTTTCTGATAAAAAAAGAAACTTTCCAGTAAAAAGAAGCTTTCCACTAACCATCACAAAAGGCAACAGAAACCACAGTTCATGTTCAAACTGGCAGCTCAATTCCAATTTAATGGCATATCCGGTTTAGGCTGGAAAGATTTTCTGCAGTCTGAATGGCAAAAAAACACATGAAATCTGACTTTTCCCGATCCGATTCAAGCCACATTTGTATGTGGTTTCAAATCCGATTAAAATTGGTCTCAAACTGGATTTCATGTGCACTTCTCGAGGTCAGACATTTGCGACAAGAACAACACGGAAAGCAGCATGAAGGCAGGTCAGAGGAGGGAAATAGACTGTATATATACAATCATTGGGGAGAATCTTGCATAACTGTAGTGTCCACAGTGAAAGCAGCTGCAATAATGGCACACACCACCCTCTTTAGTTTTTGTTGTTAGTGTCTGCGCTGTACACGTGACTGGACATTGCCGTTGTGTTAACCATGATGATCCACAATAGGTCTCTTATAACCAATTTCAGTATTTGAATCGTATTTGTATCATAATTTTTGTATTTATATTTGTTTTCAAGGGCAAAAAAAGAATTTGTCTGTCGCACACTACTCAGACACACGCCTGTGTCGTTACTATGACAACCAATGTGGATACGCGAGCAAATGTGACTAAATTCCGAAAAATCAGATTTGGTCACTTTTAATTTGGAGTGCAAACACTCTGTCTAAAAATCGGATTTGAAAAAGAAATCAGATTTGCCCTGCTGTCTGAACATAGCCTGTGATGCTCTTTTCAAATTTTTATTGTAGATTACAACAACATCGAGTCCAATCTTTTCTTGAACTTTCTTCTTTTTCCAGAAATTCCACATACTGCATTAAAGTGTCCATGTCGCTAACTGTGTCAGAAAACAACCCAGACCTGTGCTATAACTCCAAAATGAAGTACTCGGAGAAGGCCGAATTGAGTAAGGGGAAGGACATCCTCTGTCCTGACCTAGAAGACTTTATCCAGCCTGGCAAGGACCCAGAGATTGTATGGTATAAGGTAAGAGCTTTATGACGCTGTGCATTTTAAAAACAACTGAATGCTGAAAATAAGCTTGAAGAAAGGTTTAACATGCAACCAGCTGATTTTTTTTTTTACTTTAACAGACAGTACAATCACTGTCTCTATTTAAACTATAATGTAAATCCACTTAATGCAATGCAACAGATTACACATATCTCTCCTAATTGAATGACTCTCTCTCTCTTGTCTTACTGTCACCTTGCACGACCTTATACCTTGCACCTTTTACTTTCTATTAACTACCTTACACACTACCTTGAGGTGATGCAGTGCAAAAAAGCAAGAGAAGGAAAGGTCATGTGGGTTTATCTAGGGCCTCCAACAGCTCGGGCTGCTCACGGCTAAGCAGACAAAGTAGAGGAGTAGGCACTGGGTCAATTCATCAGAAGAAGATGAGTGTAGATGAGATTAAATGACTGTGGCTCCTCTTTGGTTTCTTTGTGAATCAAATTAAAAGCAGCATAGTGGCTGAGGAGAGAGAGTGAGAGAGAGAGAGAGAGAGAGAGAGAGAGAGAGAGTACATAACTGGGAAATAGCCACAGTACCAAAACACCTTCAAGTGTTACAGAATTCTTCTCTTATAGCTCACTGCTCCAATAATAAATTAATATGTTCATCGTGCTGGAAATGAAGTACGAAATAAGTGATTGGCACATACAACAGGGGCATCCATTGCCAAGGCCACTACTCAAAACTGAAAGCAGTGCTGTTATCAAATCCTTGTCACTTAAGATGTTTTAATGCACCCATTATTAACATGTCAGCACAATGAAATGTGTATGCAGGGCTATCATGAATGGCATTTTCAACAACATTGTCTCTCTGTCTGTCTCTTTTCTCTCATCCAAAAGGAGTGTAAACCTAAACAGTGGCGACAAAGCATTGTCAGGAGGAAAGATATGCTTTCAATTAAGGAAGTGAGAGAAGACGACATTGGAAATTACACTTGTGAATTAACGTTTGGAAACTTTGTGGTTCGGAGAACCACCGAACTGTCAGTCACAGGTAAGGCATCCTCTAATGTCTTTTACCCAGCCTTGGGAACGTTTGAAGGTCATCAAATACAGTGCTGTCTATGGCCACATTAGCATACTATAAGCATTAGCTTTGTCATTTATTTTAGAGCATTTGCTTCTTACCTCTTGAAGCCAAGTCAATGTTATTTTTCTTTTAAACAATAATCAATACCATAGACAGTAGATTAAGAGTATATAAAGCCGTTCAAGATCACTTAATTCTTAATGATGAGAGAAAGATATGGCAATATCACCCACATAACACCCTCAAATCAATTCAAACATTAGGAGCAAGACACAAGACTTTTCATTTTAATGTATTCACCCCCCTAGAGGCTAGTGTAACAAACATGGACCATCCCCCAAAATCATCTGAGATTCATTTATTTTAAGAACATTGCAAACAATTTAGTCTGTAAATCTCAGTAAATTAGGATGTTATTGTAATTGAATGTAAAATAATTGTAGTATCCAAGAGCAAATTGTTGAGTTTTTAATGTAATACCAGGCCATCAGTGATGGTGATAATGGGAGAAATGCAGCATTGCTCCACTATAAGATATTTACAATTAATCTTACAAAACAATTAACATTTAATAAAGGGGACCATGTATAGATTTGACCACAACCTTTCTTTTTGCATCCCATAACAGGTAGCTGACACTTTGAGCTATCCACTGCAGAGCCTAGCAGCAAATGATTGAGAAACTGTGTCATATAGTTACTAAGTATTTACTTTGATCTCATACAGAACAGAGTTCATTCTTGGCTGAGATATTTGTTGAGCTTCAGGCATCAATCATGTCATTAGCTGACAAAAGCTTTGATTTACCAGGCCTTATGTGTCTTAGCATAGTTGATCTAATAACACACAATAACCACGTTTGCATAAACAATTTAAAAAAAAAAAAGAACACAGGGAAAAAACACTCTTGTGAATTAAGTCCAAAACCTAATTTTTTCTTTTCTCTCGAGTAAGATGTGAGCACTCTAGTCAGTATGGCATTGTTAATACTCCCATATTGCACTGATTTCTGGTGGCTGTAATTGCTAAGCAGTGAAATTTTGTGTCCATAATGTTGAGGGAAAAAAAACAGTTGACAGGTAATTAGTGATTGCGACCACTGACGTGAGTGGCCTAGACATGAGGCATTGTCTGCTTAGGCTCTCAAGTGTGTACAAGTGCATACAGCAAATGTGTCAAGTTGTAGGTACATTTAATCAATAGTCAGTCATCTTATTGTTGCTGCCAAGCAAAACTAAAGGTTCCCTCCTGTTGTTGTCTTAACTCAATGTAATAGAGCCATTTCTTATGTTAGGCCAGACTTTGGCGTTCGTCTAAGGCTTTTAAAAAAAAAATCTCATTATATATAAAAAAAGTGTTTTCAGAATGTTAAGATTCGAGTCAAATATGGGATTTCAGCCGAGACTGGCCCATTGTCTGCTGTCCCAGGAGTACTGAAGTCTTTCCACTTCAAAGAATCCACCATCGGCACTGCCACCCACGCACTGCATGGATGAGAAAACTTTAATGGCAGTCTGTGGTCTCCTTGTAAGAAAAACTTAATTTAGCATAGACTGGATAACCTACTGATTAAGGGGGCTCCTTGCATTGCATTTCCAATTGACTATGATGTTTAAAGTGTGTTGCATAGTTTAGATGGTCTTAGCTTACAGAAATACAATTATTACAGGCTCTATTTGAGCTATTTCACTGACAGCAATCTAGATCAGGAATAAAAAAAATAATATATATATATATATTAGTTTAATACTTTTTTTTTTTTTTACAAAACCAGCTGGGTTAAAATCACTAAACTGTCTTAGACCCTTGTATCCATATGATGCAAGGAGGGCATTTTAAGCCAAGAACTGCTTATCCTCTGTCTCTCTCTCTCTTTCTCTCCCTCTCTCCCTCTCTCTCTCTTTCTCTCTCTGAAACATACACCATCACCCACTCTTTTTTGACTGCTCTTGACCACAAAATTCCACATTCTTCATATTGCCTATTCACAATGAATTAGCGGGTTTTTAAAATGTCATGTAAACATTCCAATGATTTATTACCATTTACACCTTATTGACAGTGCGATTGAAAAAGAGGGACAGAATTAAAGATTATCCATCACACAGAATATTCAAATCTATTTTAATCAATTTTAATTTTGTTAATGCATTGATTCCCTGCATAGATACAGGTTACAGGTCAAAAAAACTATTTGGAATTTACCGACAGCCCAGGGTAAGATTGAACAGATTTTGTTAAAAGCCAATTTCATCAGTCAGTCATGTTATTCATCACAGAAGCCCCATTCTCCTAACTGGTCTTGTTTTATACTCTCTCCAGCTTTATTTTCTTTTAAGTCAATAAATGGGCAATTACTATTATTATTATTGCAAACAGCAAAAACATCCCTTTTGGCATATTTCTATCGTTGGTGACCAAAAGTGAGGGCCACAGAGTTATCCTTCTTGTTATATTCATAAATGAATATGCCAATTACCAAGACAGGATCTGATTGCCTGCAGGTTATTTAAATAGCTTTTGTGGTGGTCACAAGATGAGAAACATTTGACATGCACAGTGTAGGATTCTATCAGCATGAGCTGTCTCTTGAGCTAGATCGGGATCTGCCAGGATTTCATTACAGAAATCATAGTAACATATATGCATATTCATAACTAGACAAGTTTTAGGTTCAAGACATTAGCTTGTATCCAACTGTGGAGCAAGAGCTCAAACTTGCCTGCTGAATACTATATTCAGCCGGTTTTGACACAGGTTGACAATGTGTGAATGTGTAGCTCGTTAGTACAGTGAGATTTGATTTGAATATGCTGATTGTTCATCAACTCCATAAAATTGATGCAATACAAGACCATTGTTTAGATAAGAGCTGATAAATTCTAATCCTACAGAACCACAGCACTACAGAGTTTCAGAGTTTCAGAGCTTGTACACATCAAATGTATTGTAAGAGATTGGTAATTAGACAATGAATGGAATCAGTTGTTCGAGAACAGGAAAAGTACCAAAATGCGAACTGATGTAGAGCGCCATATCTAGAACTTTAAATTTAAAACATTAAGCACATGAGGCCCAGGGCCATGTATGTTGTTACTGATTACACCCAATCTGCGCTTATGTTTACAAAGCAAACAGTCAGGTCATTAATATGCGTAACCACATAAACTAATTGCCCCCCTGATTTGTATTGGGGAACACAACAGACCATCTTGTAAAACATACAATGCATTTATAGGCATCTAGAGGATATAAGAGTTATAAAAGGAGTCTCCCCTACACAGGGCCAGGAATGGACCTCTTTAGGCATTTGCGATAATTCACATTTGAGTGTTATTCCCCAGAGCATTTCAGATTTTCCCTGAGGGAAGGAAGAAAGATTGGTGCAGAAAGCGCTGAGGTGGGGAGGGCCATACTTGATAAAAGTACAACAACCTGAATTGTATTGTACTAAAGCAGAAAAAATATGTGCCACTGAAAGGCATAATAACTACACATTTCATTATAACTGAAATTACTTAATGCAGTCAAGTCTATTTTTCAATGTTGAACTTCTCAAAAATCTCTGTTTGTATAATATATCATATAAAATAAAGTATTTATATAATATTTCAGTGTCTTGCACAGCTACCTGTTAGTTTATGGTGGTGAATCACTCCAAAACTGGAGCCATTCCTTACCAGAGAGTTCATCAAATCAGTGTGATAAACCGTGCATAATTTAACACCTCTTCATTGGAATGTTGTTAAAGTGTTGCTAAGGGAAACACACTATACTGGATTATAATTGCAGTAACATACTGAGGACATAAAGTACAGACAATGCCAATGACAAAGTAAAATGTGTCATACTAAGACACATAAGGCCTGATAAACCAACCTTTTCTTATTTCTTTTAAACAAGATAAACGTGCAGCGATACACGTTACAATGACAAACTGGGAAGAAGGCAGCTTGTTGTTGATCCATACTGCCATAATTGACATAAGTGTGGTCTAAAATTAGGCAATTGAGTGAGAAGTATTGATCCACTTTAGCTGTTATGTTAATCCTAGCCTGGGTAAACCAGAGTTGAAGAACATTCTAATGTTCTTTACATTGCACCTCCCACAGTTCTCATTGCTCAGATTAAAGAAGTCAAAAGAATGTACATAAAAAATACATATTTATCACACATGTAATGATCAGAGCATTTAACATGACAACACGCTAAATGCTTTTACCTGGATATATGTGAAAGTTGAAAAATGGCTGGATATGCATTTTGACATATTCTATTGAAACTTTTGGCATATTTTCCTCCACCTCAGGAGGCTCTTCTGATAACACTTCCTCTTGTTCTGCTGTCTCTCCTTATTACCGAGGTCATTCCATGTCTTTTGCTAAGGTTGGCTGATTACCATATGAAGGATGGTGGACCATAATTGTTCTTTTAATTGATAGAGCATAATTAGGGTGACCACAGTAGCCCTTACTCTGAAAAGAAATACAGAACACTAATTCACTGCAAGGAGTCCTTAGTTGGACCACATTGGGTCTCTTTTGTGTTGCCTTTGCTCCTATTAAAGAGTGTTAGATAAGGGCTATTCAGTACAAATGGTGTTCTTCTGTCTTTTAGTTCATATGCTGTGCAGTATGGAAGACATGGAGAGAGAATGGTTAAAGCAGAGCTGAGTAATAATGGGGGAGTGGGGCTTGCAAGTGGCGCAACAGAAAAGTGTTTGCCCTATCGTCTGGAGATCGCAAGTCTGAATCCTGACGATGACTCGATCCCTCACCCTCCCCAGTTGATAGCTGTTGTGCGATAGGGGAGAACTAGCTAGCGAGAGAAAATGGGGTAAAGATTCCCCCCCAAAAAAGAATGGAAGAGTGTGAGTGTGTGTGTGTGAGGCCTTTACTCAGTCTCTTCCTCTTGGTGAAAGGACTGTAAAGCTTCAGCCTACATGAAGACCAATATTTAATGTCAACATTTTATAATGATTTTCTTTCTTTGTTGCTGAAGATCTTGCCACTTTGCAAGAGCTGTTGTAGGTTGCTTAGAGATGACTCATCCTTCTGACTGCAGAATTTTCACTGTCTCAAGTGGTGATAGCAATCGCAACATTATTGCATGTAGTGCAGATAACTTGGTTAATCCTCCCTGACAGTGCAATACAGTTGTCCCAAAGCTGCAGCAACCATGTTGGAGGCATTAGCATCAGATCTCATAACCATAAACTACAGTTAAAAAGTTCAGGAATATCGCTTCCATCTGTGTCCTCCTCTCTCGACTGAGAACACATGCCACCACTTACTGGAAGTTTCAGAGCTGTCAGTCAAACTTCTGTTGCTGTGGCAACTGAGTGAAAAATAATGAAAAGTGCATTTTGCTCTTACAGGGGCTTTTTCTTTGCCATGTTTCAGCCTTCTATTTTTCCATATCTGTGATAGAGGTAGCAGAGGCACAAGGAGACTGGGAGGGAAGGAGAGAGATGGAGACAAAAAAGGAAAAAGAAGATGGACAGGGAGAGAGTGATGGAATCAGAGAAGGATAGAGTGAGAGAGAGAGGGCAAAGAGAATGAGAGTTGGGTACAAAATGAAATGGATGGTAGAATGTAGGGGCAGAAAGATAGACAGAGGGCTCAGCTCTATTTTCTGCAGCTCAGTGGTATAACGCTGGTATATTGCTCATTCAGTTGGGCGTAAGTTGCTATTTTCGTGTTCAGAAATGAAAGAGACTGTGCTGATGTAAGTGAAGGGACACAACAGTGGGTGTGACATTGAAAATCAGCCAGTGCAATTTGTATTTTCAAACCCACATAGGTAAAAAAAAAATTGTGTTAACGTTACCACCATTCAGGCCCCCCTCTTAGAGCAAGGGGAAAATGGTATTTACCAATGTTTCCAAGGCTTAAATGGCCTGCCCCATTTCCTCCAACCCAGTTTTGTGGATGTACACTGTTTGTCACCTTACTTCAATATAAATAGGTTACTTCACCCAACTACTAACTAAATATCACTGACTAATTTATTTTACCCATAACAAATAAGAACAAACAATTAAACTGTTGGCTACTAAACATGAATCAGACAGTTGCCGCATCATTACACACAGAACATCCTGTAATTAGTACAATCAATAAAATGTCCAACAAAACAAATTAACTGCCACACTCGCTAAATGTATTGCCATCATAGTGTCTATATCGACAAATTCCTAAGCTCTATGTCCTAGAGTAAACACCCACAAAAGCACACAAGAAGGCAGAAAACAACATTTTAAGACAAGTTGACAATCAGCCAACTGCTTAGTTCTACCACTAAAATATTGACATGAAATCTATAAGTGGAATACCAGGTTACATTCGCGCTAATGGGCATGAAAATACCAAAACATATCACACCCGTATGCATTATGGATCATATAGGGTAGAGACGATAGGAAAGAAACACAGGCCTGTAAAAAGGACTTGTGCAAGTAGGCTGGCAGACTTAAGCACAAGTGGTTGGAGGAAGAGAGAGAGAGAGGAGAGGAGAGGGAATCCTTGTGTGCTGCTCTTTCAAAGTAGAATGCGTGAAGGATGAAAGCAAGTGCGAAAGGAGGATGTAATGGAATGGAGAAAGAAAGTAGAATGAGAGATTAGTGTAGAGGATTGGAGAGCTATAAACTCTGCTCCTTATTGGAAGAGAAAGTGAATGGTTAAAATGAGTAAAGGAGAGGAGGGCACACTTGTCATAAGCACTGCAGCCAGAGCTCTCTGCTCAGTGGAAGAGCTCTTAAGCATGATGGATGGCCATGTGATCCATTACAGTTATTTGTCATTTGCTCAGGCACTCATTTTCATAAACACATTAAAGATGGAGAGCCCAGAGGACTCGTGGAGGCAGATGGGCTGCCAAACAATGCAAACTAATGCTTCCACACCATTCATACAATGCTTTTCAAAATCGAAGTCAACAGCTTCTTATAGGACAGCATGGCACAGAGGAGACATTTTCAAAACACTCACTCCTTCTTCATGGAGAAACATATCTGTTAGCTGCAAAGAACACGGACCCTTTTATATGGCAAAGTGTACAGTCACTCCGACAGAAGCTCAGAATCCTGTGCAGTTTCTTACCCTGTGTCTTCCTCCTGCTGCATTTTCCAAATGTTTTTATTTTCTTCTTTTTGCAATGTTCTACCTTTTTATCTCTGTCAAGCAGTCTCAGTACTTTCTGTCCCCACTATTCTCATCCTCAGCTATTATAACCTAATAAATGCAATTTGCAGCTCTCCATATTATTGATTTCATAACCCAGGAACCATTTAAACCATTTATATGATTGGAAAGACTTTCCAAAAGCAGCAGAATTTGGAAATTCAGCAAATTTTCTACAGAAATTTTTTAACCTGAAATATCTACAACCTTTTTTTCAGAACCAGTATAGTCAGGTTTAAGTTCTGATAAATTTAATTGAACTCCATTAATATGTTTTCTATGATAGTTTTAGCTGATAAGAGTAAAATATCACACCAACATGTAAAAGAAATTAAATGATGCTCTTTTCCTTTTAATTTCAATAGATATAGGATATTATAGCAAATCCTCATATCGTTCTTTTAAATGTAGTCATAGACAGAAATACTGTATTTTTATTGATTTTCTCATAACACTAATCATATTATTTTTTCATAATAGTAATCCCACCATCAAAGTTCATGCCCACACACATATACTCTTTTCCAACCATCTATTGAATCTATTGAAATCACAACATTTTGATATACATGTAAAAATATACATCAAAATTATTTAAAAAACAACTTAGACAAAAGTTTGTTACTCTTTACAGGTTAAATGATAACATAGCTGAGTAGCCTAGGATGCCATGGGAAAAAAAAATTTGTTATTTAATTACAATTTAATATTTTGGTCATTAAAATTTCAGAAAGCTAATAATGAATTGAAAAACACTTACTAGGCTTAAGTCCATTATCTCATACTCCAGAAAATGAGCTTATTATGTCATGCGCCAGTCCCTTAGGACAGCTCTTAAAGTCTGCACTTTTAGATATAAACAGAAATGGATCATGACTTTAAAAAGGCTTTTAGCACAACTCCTTTCTTCTTTGTCCAACTGCATAGCAGCTTCACATCCTCCTCACTTTGATCCAGTTCGCAAACACACACACACACACACACACACACACACACACAAACTCATGTCAATTTTCATCAGTCTCACATTCAACTCTCTCTCACACACACATAAATAAACTGTACAGTACAGTAATTCAATTCAATTCAATTCAATTCAGTTTTATTTGTATAGCGCTTTTAACAATGGACATTGTCACAAAGCAGCTTTACAGAAA
>JAOUQW010028430.1:0-11228 GCA_028565825.1 Olivaichthys viedmensis
GGCAAAAAATGAACTCAATCTACTGTAGAATAAGTCTGTAATGTAATGAAACGTGGAGAAGGTGAAAGGGGTGTGCTGACTTTCCGGCTTGACTGTATATATATATACATACACGCATGGTTGAGTGGTTAAGTTACGTTGGTGAGTGACGGTTTGATACGCTGATATACATTGTGTGCTTGTGACAGAACATTGATATTAATCGTATATAAGGTGCTGCAGTTAAGTTGTATGCGAACGTTTTTTCTATGAGACTGGGTTGCAAAATTTCATATGGCTCATATGTACAGCCAGAGCAATGCCACAACACAGCCACATCTCTACCAGAGGTAAGTCATATTATAAAAGTTGACATGGCCCACATCTGGGCCTTATGCAGAATGTTTATATGGTCTGTATTCTGGCCCTTATGTAGCCCTTGTATGGCTGACACACCAAAAGCCATTGGAACCCCAGATCTTAACCAAAACTGCACCAAGCCTACACTTTTCTATAACCAAACCTACATCTACCCACAGTAAGAATAAAAGAAAAATATGATTAAAATGTCCTAGTAATACCAGTTACAATTTGTGATACTCACATTTATAAAAAGGATTTGTTTTTTAGTAGCAACATAGCCCCATCATCAGGTAAATTGTTATTTAGCACTAAATGATTGGGTCGTTTAGTGAAGAGAATGTGAAATAATATTGGTGTAATTCTTGTGTAATTCATTACCATACCACCAAATACTCTTCAAAAAGCTATATACCCAAGAAAATTGTGCTCTGACAATAAATTAGGTGATTTAAAAATGCAGTTTCATTTAAACACATCTTATTATACTTAATATACTTATTATGTATATTTAGTAAGTGTATTATATTTGACAAAAAATATGAATACAACAAAGTACAATTCAGATGGCAAGCATCAATTTATTTGATGTTTCAGATCAAATACAGGTTATGTATAACATTTATAAATGTATGGGTTTATAAGACATTCACAAAATAAACAATCTTTACATAATTTTAATTATGTAAGACTCAATTACATACATTTACATCACAAATTATGTATTGATTGATTATGTATTCAATAACACAGTCTGACCTAACAGAAGCACTGAAACCAATTGTATTTACTCCTTGCTGTTTGTGTCCATTTCGGGATAAGAAGGAAAGGACTGAGATGCAAAATAATCAAATAAACATACAAAAATTAATTGGCACAATGTAAATGTCTCAAAATGCTATTATAAAATAGGTCAACACACACAGTCTACTTGCAACACATTTACCCAACTGCGGACAATGGCAGATCACTTACCTCATCTTCGTCTTCCTCCACCTCATCATCATCATCAAGCAGTTGCCCATCTATGGTGGGTTTTTTTCTTTTTCTTTTTTTTTCTTTTCTCCATGTCCATGCCCTAATGGTCTTCAGCGTTTTACTCTGCGATGGTCCTGAATTCAACAGCAGTCAGCTGCTTCCTCTAACTCATGGGCTTAAAAAAATTAAATAAATAGTATCAGTAGTATATTAATAATGCTATTCTATCATAAATATCAGATCCTATTAAATAATTGAGTCACTCCTAATTAAATAATTTTGCTAAAAACACGCTTCCTGAGGATCCAATACTTAAATCTGACAGATTTTGCACAATAACACTACAGCAATAAATACAGATATCACAGTAAAATCTTTGTAAATAGCACAAATATTTCACTCATCACGTCAGGGGGCGATTCATTTTGAGGGGAAAGCTTACCAAAATTGAATGAGCTATCCATAACAGTAGAAATTCAACAAACTTTGCACAGTAACACTAATTTACAACAATGAATATACATGGAAAATACAACTGTAGAAATAATTAGAAATTGCAACAGACAAGTTAGACAGAGCAAACTGCAGTTGCTTTAGCACACTAGTCACTGCTGTGAAGTCTTCAGTGGTAGGTAATGCGAGCTAACATAAGCTAACTTGACAAGATTTCTGCATATTGTCATTCCTCCATATAACGTGTATATGTTGAAACGAAATGTCATTTCTACAGGACCATGGTGCAACACAACAATACAGCAGCACGGTATACAGGACTACATAAAGTGTAAATACACGACAGTGAGGATGAGTGCAAATATACACAATACAATAAATATGCAAGACAATAAATACACAGGACAATAAATACACAGGACAATGCACGCTGACTAGACAGTACAACAGAACAATATTGGATGGAGTGTATAGCCATATTAGCATACAACTAGAGTCTAGTGCAAACAATTGTCTGTAAACTGTAAATCTGACTGGAGAAAAAGTGTCCCAGTAGCAGCAGGATGACATTATCTCTGAGGGCATAATACTGTCCACGAGAAAATGCTCTAATTAAAGTGCAGGTGTGCAGTGATAGACAAAGAGGTGTGTGTGACTATTCTAGGGTGGGTGTTGGGAGGGGTCTTGATCAGTCCAGATGGGCGTTGAGGGCCAGCAGTGTCTACTCAGTGTCTTGAGTAGTCTGGCCACCTCAGGGAAAAAGCTGTAGCAGAGTCTGGTGGTGGTGGCACGGATGCTCCGGTACCTTCTGCCGGATGGCCATGAGAGGGGTCATCCACAATGCTGGTGGCCTTGTGGATGCAGCGCTTGTGGTACATGGTGTCAATGGTAAAAACTGTCTGCACAATTAAAATCTGAGTACAATTCAACCATAATAAATAAATCTTATAAAATCTAGCCAAGTAGTTCTCATCCAGAAAAATTATTAAACTTTGTAGTTATTTCTCAGAAATGGGTAACCATGCTAAACTGCATTATTCAACACTGCATCAGTTCTGCCACACTGTCGGTGCTAAAAATACATCATTTCTAACCAATTATCCTTTTTTAAATTTTTTTTATGGAAATATGGTTAAAGTATAGTAATAACCAGTTTTACAACTTTCTTACCTCAGTTTATCCACCTTTTGTCTTATCTGGTGATGTAACACTCATGTTTCTGCGCAAATCTCTACATGTCTGGCAAACATCTCATCATGGATGGCAGCTCATCACCTGAAATTAAATCCCAGCAAGACTGAGCTGCTATACATCCCCACATCAAGAGCTTGCCATCTCCTGGAGAACTCTATGATCACACCATCTGACAACACAAGAGACCTTGGGGGTGGTTATGGACAGCCAGCTATCATTCTCGGCTCATGTTGGTAACCTGACTCGGTCATGCAGGTTTCTCCTTTACAACATCAGGAGGATCTGGCCTTTTCTCTCCAAGGAGGCCACTCAGGTGCTTGTTCAGTCCCTTGTAATCTTGAGATTGGACTACTGCAATAGTAATCCAGAATGCCCCCAGTTCTCTCACATCACCTCATTGCTGCGTTCCCCTTTACTGTCTTCCTGTAGCTGCCCACATCAGATTTAAAACAAAGATACTGGCCTACAAAGCCAAAAACGGACCAGCCACCACATACCTGAAGACACTTATCAAACCCCACTCTGTACCACGTTCCCTTCGTGCCACAAGCTCAACCCGACTTGACCCACCATCCCTCAAGACACAAGGGAGACATGCATCAAAACTCCCTGTTCTGGTACCCAGATGGTGGAGTCAATTCCCCTGGCTGTCCAAACAGCTGGGTCACTGGCTGTCTTCAAACGAAGACTGAAGACCCAGCTCTTCACGAGCAGAATCACCAAAAAAACACTCTACTTATACTTTTTTTCTATGCTGTACTAACTCTTACTAACTCCTCTTTAACAGGGTTTTAGCTTTATGGTATCCCTAGACCATGGCCTATTTGTACTAGCTTGAGAATGTTTTTTGATGGAGACTACAAAGCACTTCTGTAAGTTGCTCTGGAAAAGGGTGTCTGCTAAATATAAAAATGAATCCTTTCCCGTCTGTCTCCTCCGGGTGCAGTGAGGAGAATGAAAAGCTTTTTTTTTTCTTGATTTTTTGAAGTATCAGAAAAAAATTCCCACCATAAGCCACTTAACCAATTAAATTCAGAAAAGAACTCATTGATTGGATGGCTAAGAAATAAGTAATTAGTTTTTTCCCCTGAATTAGCGTGGTCTAAGCTGAGGTGTGAACTGCCGCATGATTCCCACACTCAGATCCAGGCTAAATGTGGTTTGTTCAAGAGTCAACCAATATGTAAACACTCTCTGTGGCATGCCATATCTATGCCACATGTGGCTCATGTACTGCAGTGCCAATAGTGATCCAAAAAGGTCCACCAATTTTGTAGGTATGGCAAAACATGTATGGTCCAGATTTGGCCCAAGTCCGTTAATCACGCCATATCTTGGCCAAATGTATCAGATAACAGCCACATGTGACCCAGATGTGCATGCTATCTGGGGTTTGACCTGATCTGCAGTCATTTCTTTTCAGGTGTTCTGCAGATCACCTGATGTGCCTTCCACAAATATGTACCATAAAATTTAGCAAAATTGTCCATTACCCAAATGCACGAATAAAGAAAAAGGTTATTTCACGCCCTTAACTTGTGGATGGACAAAGAGTGAAATTTGGTCATAATTTTACTTACCTAGGTGATTTAGATGGCAGCAAACAGACACAACATAACCAATATGCAAAAGGAGTTATAAATCCCTCCACTGCAAAACAGCCAACAAGAGTAACTTGGCTAAGCCTCTGGCCGACAAGCATCCAGACCTGTACTTCGATTCGACAGGTTAGACAGCTTTACACTGGTGAGCTTCTGTAATCGCTTCTTAGCGATTGCCATCACAAATTAATCGTTCAAAACAGAGATAAGTGTTACACACGTAAAACACTGTAACCTCAAATTATGAAATGATGCCGTTTTACTTGCCGCTTGAAGAACACTATTTTTTAGTTTCATTTCGGTGCAGTTGTACAGTATGGTGCTCTAACTACCTGCTAGAACTAACATTTATTTGTGCATGTTCTGCACCTGAACCCCCACGCTACCATGTGTAAATTATTAAGTTTACTTAGTTGTTTAACTTATGAAGAGCTCTAGATTCATAAAGAGGAGGAAATCGTAATAAAGAGCTAACAATCAGAATTTTGGGTGTTCAATGACACACACGCACACACACTACACCTGGTATTGGGTTCGAAGTCAAAATTCTAGTATCGTGATTCGTGACAACCATAATAGGTTGGGGTACCTTTCTCATAGTTTTACATTTAAAATTTAACCTGGAGATAATTCAATTATCTGAATATTGTTCGAGTAATATGTAGGCTATTTTAAAACTGCAAATGATTCAGTATATTTACACATTTAATTACTAGTAATTAATTATTAGTCATTAATTAACTACTTGGCAGCCTGGATTGAATCAAGTGCAGGTTTCCTAACCACTGGGCAGACAAAGCAGAAGGGATAGGCAGAAATCAGAGTTGAGGAACAGGCAAATGGTCAGGCAATGTGCAAACAGGATCAAATGGGGCTGAGGCAGATTAGGAAACAGGAACGAGTCGAAAAATCACAGATATCGCAACCAGAAAGGCTTAGAAATGTCACGAATAAACTATGAGCAAGACTTCACCCCGAATGACTAACAGGTTAGCATGACCAGGAGCTGAGTGACTGGGAACGAGGAAGGGTATCTGGTTACTGGTCATGTGATACGGGAGTGAGTGAGGGATTCTGGGAGTTGCAGTGTGTGTTTGCGGCAGAGACGTGACAATTATTTGACTGATTAATAGACTAATGTATGATATAGATTTATATGCTTTAACTCAATGGCAATGGCAATAGATCTACTTTGAAGTTAATTTAATGGTATGCATTGTGTAGGTCCAAAGAGAGGTCACATGTATTGGAAACCAATGCTGAGCACAAGTTGTTAATGCCATTGAGGTTGATAATGAAAATACAGTGAGCAGATGTGATGTGTGCAAACAGTGCAGAGGACCAGAGTGTTATCTGAGTGAAGCACAGCGTTACCAAGCACCCTGACACGCACCTGTTCAGCTTACCTCTGCACAGTACAATTTGTGCTTATCAGGGACGTCACACACACACACACACACACACACACACACATATATCTCCAGGGCAGCTTAGGTTTACAGTACAGTGTTTGAGCTTCAGCAGACTTTTGGACATCTCCTTCTTGGCCAAACACAACCTGCAGGTAAAATCTATGCTTATCGATATACAACTGTTAACTTATTGATATGCAAGATTAATTAATGTATTAATTTATCCATCCATCAAGTAAATCAATGAACCCATTAAGATGGTATTTAATATATTTATTACAAATGTCCATATATAATTTGTGGTTGGACCAGGGAGCACCGAAACATTATTCTTTAAATAGGATATCATACTGGAGTGACTCGGTCCTTAAACATATTGTGCAAAGCTATTAGAAAAATGGGTTGGGGATGGGGTCATAGGTTGAGCTATGACAGAGTGAGTTGCTGGCACAGTTGGTCAGTTAGACACCAGACCATGTATTTACACTATGTATCAGAGGGCTGGTCTCTTGTCTTGTCAGTTATTTAACTCATGCAGTTTCATTTATAAAATTACTACATGTTTATTTATTTTTGCATCTAATTATTGATACCACTGTTTGTTAACCTGCATTATAAACTACTGTTTTAAACATATTGTATTCTCTTTACCTCTGGTTTTAGTACTGACCCAAAGGGAGATGAAATATTGTTCCCAACCCAACCAGCAGATGGTAGCAGATATCTTAGCGATTATAATGCCTCAAGACCCCCAAACCATGCAAAGTGCACTCATAGGAAGTCCACCAGCGAGTCAGAGCAATGTCAGTTATGTCCAGTGGATCCTTCATCACCAGCTCCTCCTCAGATGTCTAGGAGATGCAGCGTGCTACCTTCCATAACACCACGCCACCTACAGACAGGCAAACACACACCCTCAAAATGCTAATAAAAATACACCTATGACACACACATGCACAAACAGTAGAGCAAACTCAATAAAGATAATATAAATGAGTGTCATGGCTATGTAAACTAACCCCAATAGATTTCAAATTATTGTTTGTGCCAGATTTGGTTGTGTGTTTTGATAATTTCACAATAAAAAAGTAATCCATTAATTCCCAATAAAAAAAACCCACAATTTTCCATCCTTAATCACATCTGCAAATGTGCTGATAACATCAGTGCTGTAGTTAACTTGTTACATAAAATACAAAGTAATAATAACTTGTTCCCTTTACAAATTATGCAATATTTACTATATACTATCATTATAGTTACTATGTCAGTACCTTTACACAAGTAATAAATACATTCCAAAAACTCTATCATGTATAGTTTTTACAACACTGAATTCACTAACACTAATAATGCAATTTGACTATTCACTCTTTAGAATTTAATTAGATTTTTCAACATGTTTACATTGTGTCAATAATGGGTACTGCATCTCTATTCCGTTAGCTATTTACCCTCTTCCATTTAATACATGGGTGTAATATTCCAGTCCTGTAGGGCAACGGCAGAATTTACTGTTCTACCTCAGTTGACACAGCTGGTTCAACTAATTACCAAGGCCTTAAATGGCTGAATTTGGTGCATTAGAAGTTGTAAAACACAAATCTCTATAGGGCTGTGGTCACCTGAGTTTAAAACTCCTGGTATGACACCTGCCTATGCCTTTTGCGCTTAATTTCTGAGTATGATGAAGTAGTGTACTCATCACAGAAAGTATGCCTAATATTTAATGCACGTTACTAATAAGTAATACTAAGCAAATGCAATATATTACGTTGTGAAAGGAACTTCCCACAGCATGTACATGGATCTCGATGAACTGCACAGGGATTCCGAACTTGTTACTGTAATTTAAAATATATTTCCATATATTAAAATATATGTGTGTTGAAACTAGAATTTCTAAAAAATAAAAATAAAAAAATAAAAATGTATTTAAGCAAGACACACATATATTTTAACCACAGGCACCAAACAGTAGCCTACAGTGTCCAGACCTAATTAATGGAAACGGATGAACATTAATGAATCAATACCAATTATTGGGCCTTTTGCAAATGATGTGTCGCATCTGTCTTTGTATCGGATATCATTGATCTGATGCCACAATCTGAGCAAATTAGCTTTAAGGCTGAAGAAAGGTACGTAAAATTACCCTCATGGTCTATTTATGGAAGCCACACTTTATCGATTAGGGAAATATAGACTCAGTGACGATGATTCTGGCTGAGATAAGGGGAAGCCGAGCGTTGCATGTGAGTCCAAGCAGACGTGGTCACGTGACCTCGCTGTCCGCTAGCAGTCAGAGTTAATTAAGCTGGACGCACAGCAGACAGCACGCCATGCACGATACAGATTTATAAGACATGCGCACATTATAGGCTGCATATTTCTAACCAAAAATGGAATATTCCTCATTGTTTCTAACGTCTTGACAACAGTGGAGAGAGGTTTTTAAACAAAAAACCCAAGATTTAAAAGAGTTTTGCTCACGCGGAGTTGCAGAAAGCATAAAAAGAAAATCCCCAGTATCGCACTCTTAGCTATTAAACGTAGATGACTCAGTTTGGATATGGACCAGTGTGCTTGACAGCTTTTAAAACGCTCTGAACTCCGAAACAAATCAAGGAAACGAAGGGACGAAAGCAAAATCTTTATTCGTAAGCGAAACGCTTTACTAAAAGATTGAATGGCCGGTCTGTCACGAATAACTTCGACTATTTTTATTTTATTAATCGTTTAAAAAAAAACAAAAAAAACGACGCCACACGCACAGTCCGCGCCCCGAAGCGCGCTTATTTTCGTGCACACGCGCGCGTGCGTAAAGGTGCGCTTGTTCCACGCGCGTCGCGCCGCCGTGAGAGCAACACAGTAAACCCAACCACCTGCAAGCATCACCGAGAACCTCGAGAAGACGAACCAGAAGCCCATCAAGTAAGTGAAAATTCTACACTTAATACAAAGTTATGCATCCCAATCCACCTTAAATATAACGTTTTATCGGGCCAGGGCTTAATGTAACGGACGAATACTATTTGTCAGCCCGTGACGCTATTGACGTTTATTAAGCACAAAGTGAAGATTTAGCTCAAACGTAAGGGACCGAGTGAAAGTTGAACATCTGTAGCCGCTGTTGGTTTAAATGTAAAAAATCTTAAAACGTGTTTGTAAGTTTTTATTTGTGGTTCAGATGAGAAAAGAAACGTGTTTTGGTGCCTGTCGATATCTTTACAGCAATCCATGCATATGTCATAGCATAGTTTTAGTATTTCATATGAATTCAAAAGGAGCGCATTGGTTTTGGGGATATAATCAGCTTAACCATTTGCTTTAACACTGCACGTTCGGATATATTCATGTGACAGATTTGAATTTGATTTAGAAATAAGATGACTCACATTGGAAGGAGGTTAGCTTACTGCTGAGTCATCTGGTTTTAATATGAATCAGTGCAGGACTTCCGTTTGGATTTTCTTTTTATTTATTTAAACAAAGGTTTTTCAAATCTGCGCCTCCAATGTGATGATCATACATTTTCTATACAAGTTAGATTCGTAGTGCTTCCAACTAGTCAAACAAATGTGTTGCGTTATGGGCCAAGCCGCTCCATCAGTCCAATTTCCTCAGATTTCTAAATCTACTAATAGGATTTCCCAAATATTTTGTTGATTAATTAGAGCCCCTTTCGACCCGCACTATAGCCCAGTGTTGCCTTAAATTCAGTAATGGTCTTGAAATTCATGGTCATTTTTTTGATGTTGCTTTTGACCCTTTCACTAATCCCCTCTTGATCTCTGTCGTAATATGACTACAACTCACCTTACAAACAAGTTCAAAATGCATTTCAGGCACGTGTACAGGGGGGCTACAGTGCCTCGAGCCACTGCCCCTTTTCCCTCCTTTGCTGAGATAACCCCTCTGGACCAAATAAATAAATAATAATATTTATTATTTAATTGTTAATTATTATGAATACTATTCTTAGAGCAAATTAAATTGCCGTTGTCATAAAACGTTAATGACGGGGGATAGGGCAATGTGAGTGACGTGAAGCTCTAGCTCCCAAGATTGATCGAGCGATAACGAACCGATCAAACGTAGTTGTACTGCAGTGTGTAAGGGGTGAGTCTTTATTAAGCAAGTTAAAGAAATAAGTAATGCCAGAAACAATTGCTAAAGTGATGTATATACATCTCCTACCATGTTAGCTAATAACAAGCCTGTCACTTTAGCTTGGCATTACATTATTAGTCGTCATATTGCCTCGTATTAGTCACATAATGTCTCCTCTAGGTTTTGCTGTAACACCCATTGATATGTACATTGATAATGTAAATAGTCTTAAGAGCCTGCCTACAATAAAGTGTGCTACAACTTAAAACAGTGTGAAGACGCAATGATGCCATTTGGGGGATGGGGGTATCTATCTGTATGTTCTTAGTCTGATTTATTTACAGCAATTTGTAGCCCTTTTTTCAAGTTAAATGGGACGTATTTTGAAAATTAAATTTTCTTAATGTTTCTGCAACTCCTTATAGTCTAAAGATGACCAAAATACAGAAAAAATGTCAAAGTCTGTACGTAAGTTTAGTGGTAATAAAAACTATTTTACAAGACATTTAAAATCACAGACTTTATCTACTTCACACAATGCATTTGAATACTCTACTGTGATTGGCCCATTGCTCGATTCACAACTTTGTAGTGAGCTAATGCTAGCTACCGAACTCAATACTTACTCAACATGATAAAGCAAAAGGTTTTAGCGATCCTCTAACTGCTTTCCCAAGTCCTTATACTCGAATGTGCACAACTAATTTTCCTCAGGATAGCACTGAGAACCAAAGCTGAATTCATTTAGCTCGGGGTTTCATTACGTTAAATAATCAATCAGCATATTCCTGCTCAGGTTTGGAACAGCAACAGATTACAAAACACTGATTTTAAAAAGACATCTGCTTGTATTAACATGCAAAAAAATTCTTCCTTCGGTTTGCATGCTATTATGTACTAGAGTAAGTTAACTTTACCTCACTGACTCCCTGAGTTAACTTGGCTACTGTTAATAAAACTGCAGTCTAAACTTGCCACATTCACAGCTAAATATTTTCGCGAGTGGGGTCTGTATATAAATATTAGTGACTAGCAGGTGGTGACAGTGGTGGCTCAGTGGATAGGGCACTGGGCTACTGATCAGAAGGTCGTGGGTTCAAGCCTCAGCTCCACCAAGCTGCCACTGTTGGGCCCTTGA
>JAOUQW010028431.1:0-11228 GCA_028565825.1 Olivaichthys viedmensis
ATGGCCCCATCAGGCCAGGTTCTCACCTGCTTCAGAACCGGTTTGGCACGTTTGAGCAGTGGTCTGTATGCTGGAATAAGCATAACAGAGATGTGGTCGGAGCAGCCGAGGTGGGGGCAGGGTGCAGCCTTGAATGTTAGTGTAAACAAGGTCCAGTGTGCTTGCTCCACGGGTCGCGAAATTAACATGTTGGTAAAATTTGTAATTGATGGGGATTTATTGTAAAACAGCAATATCTGAGTGGCGATGTACATTTGGGCCTCTTTCCAAATCGCACACCTTGAGCACATCTGCATCTACATGAGAAAATTAAGGGATATGAGTTCCCAGCTGATCAACGACTGGTGCTTAATCATAAGAAACTCCATGAGAAACCATGTTCAGATACTTTCCCACAGGACGGTTTAAAACATATTTTAACATATAAATTATCCATGTTCCACAATGGCGCAGAGATCTTAAATTTAAGCCGTGATAAGAGCGTGACCGAAGAGTGTACTGAGTGTACTTTTGAACTTCTGTAAATTCTGTTGTCAGAGGAAATTACTCTCCTCTGCTGTAAGGAGAGTGGGGTAGGCCCCCGCTGAGATGTGCTGGAACGTGCTTAGTCACCCAGACTGAGGTTGTTGTCTAAATATACCTGTAAACTTGTGTTCATGAGGAGTCTGTTGTAACTCTATACACAAGATTATTTAATTAAAAAGAGCAACTTCAATATTCTTTAAAAAGTGTGTTGGTCTTTCTGAAAAGATCTTGCTGTTTTCAGGGAAAATCATCTTCAGAGAAATATTTTCCCATCAATCTGGTAGAGAATGTGTCCGACTGAATTGTGGGAGAGAATTAGCAAAGAGGTTGTTTCAAGGTAAGATAGCTTGTTGTCTGTGTTGAAGGTGTTTAAGACAGACTAGTTTCAGTTTTGTCTGAAGGAAGTTTCATGAAGTTACATAAGTGGTTTGTGTGTTGGCTCAACTGTTGAAAGAGGGAAAAAAAAACAAGTGCCTGGTATCCTTGGGTCTGACCCGCCCGAGGTTGGAACACATCAAGCGTCGGAAACCTGGTGGGACCAGGGACATGGTGCGTGTGTGCAGCTTCAGCAAGCAAGTAGACATATAGGAGTCATTCATGCCAGCCGTCAAAAACTCGGTGGGACCAGGTATCGGACACGAGTGACCGCAATGTGTGAGAGTATGCCAGTGAGTTTGGTTGAACTCATCAACTGCAGGGTTATTTTGTCGAAAAGAATAAAGACAAAAATAATGATAATAAAGGAACAGATGGGCATTAACATTTGAGTAAACTGTTGGTTTAATTGAGTGTAGATTTGTTGGTTTTAGGGAAGTGTGGTTGTAGTGAGATGTGTTGAAAGAGGTTGTGTTCTATTATAATTCCTCGGCTATCTGTTGTGGAAGATCACACTTGCCTGTTTATAATAGTTTACCCTATATTATATCCAATAAATGTGATCACTATTTGATATTAATAAAAATTTCTAATTGATCAACATCAGGAGTATCTTTAATTCGGTAATGTTAGAGTGCCCGAGGATTATTCCTCGGAATAGGGTTTTTCGGAATACAAGGGTAATATCTTCGAGGCATCGCATCTTTGGTATAAGACGAATTCTGAAATCCTTTTAATGTTTTATTGTTGTGGCACACTGTTCATGATATTTTTCTATCTTCTTGTTTTAATATTAAATTTACACTTTAATAGTAGATGCATTTGTATGAATATATACACAGTTTCATGAAGTAAAGCATAACTTTATTTCTTATTTATTTTATTCTATTTTTTCCACTGACATTCTGGTTGGCAGCCATTCTCCATTAATTTGGTTAATTATTAAAGTGCCTTATGTTTAATAGTTTAATTTTGTTTGTTTGAAAATAAATACATCCTGATATTTCAAAGAGTTGTTTTAAAGTTTTAAAATATACAAATCTTAATTATTCTTTATATTTCCCTTTTTTTAATAGTCTCAAAAGGAGAAGTGAGATTTCTTTAGATGTGTTTAATTTAACTTCATGAAACTGATAAGCCTTTGATGATTCTCTCATCAAAAAGTTTAGATTACCCAGCATTTACTTTATTTTACCCAGTATTTGCTTTCACCCCTGTGACAAAATTTCATATATCATTTGACATAAATTTTGACAGGCTATTGTGTTAGAGGATTTTTTTTAAAACAGTCCCACGCACACCTCTAGTTCAATTTTTGTGGCTTAAAAAAGACGAAGCTTCCGAATACTACAAAGAGAAATGAATACTAACGTAACGAATGAATACTCAAGTATTCGAATTACTCGGGCCAGCCCTAGTTTGCCTTTATATTTAGTTTAGGTAGAGAAAGGATGTCTTTTCTTTTTTTTCCAGCAAGTGTTTAACAATTGGATTGGGGATTTAAATAAATAAATAAATTACAGCCTATGGAGGAACATCTCGAGAGTAAGGCTGATGCTGCCAACCAGGATGAAGGTTTGGATCATATAGAAATGGGTTTGTTAGTTATGATGCGTAAATTTTGGGAAGGTCCATTTAGAGTAATATTCACTGCATCACATGCTGCTTGTCTCGATACGCCTGATGGTGTTATATGGAGGTTTCCAGCTGTATTTCATTTAGTAACACTTTTGGCATCCAAGTCAAACACACCATTGCTAGCCTGCTGGGAACCTCCAGTTGTTACTTGATGAGAAATCTGGTGGTACAAATGCAACCCTTGATTATGGTTCTTTTATGTTCAGAACCCTGTGCAATGTGACTTGCATTGGGTACAATGACTTATTCGTGATTGAGGTCTTGTCCAAACCCGTTGTTAAAAATAGCGAATTATGCACCCAATTTGCCTTGACTTCCAACCCTCGTCCTAATATTAAAAAGTCATCAAAGACGTGTCACGATCGAAGTCCGGGGTGTGGACACATGCACAAAGCCGCTGGGTGCATCAAACATATTTATTTCTCTTTTCTATTTAACAGATCTAGGCACCAAAAGCAAGTTCGCTGTGACAGGCGTGTTCAAAATACATGCACACAAACAACAGGAGACAATACAGGACGGACACAAGCGGGTATTTAAACACTTAGAAATTAAGGAACAAGGAACAGCTGGGAACATTTAACATGACTTACGCGACAGGGACCGGCGAACAAACACACACAAGCGCATGGCTGCCGTACAAGCTTAACTGTTTAGAGCCTTTGCTGTTTTTGAAGGGTATCTTTTCACCTTATCACTCTGAAGGTATCCCTGAAAAATAAAAGTGACAACATTTGCCGAGCTGGGAAAGCACTGTCATAGTTAACCTATATGCACTAATGTTTATTTTTTATTTTTCTCTCTCATTCTTTATCTCTCATGTCTTGTCTTTATCTTAGCTGCAGCTACTTCCAGTGCACAAGGTAATGAGACCTATTTAGTAAATTTTACCCATATATTTGAACTATTTTTATGGTGTGTGAGCTTTTGGCATCAAACACTGTGACAAACACCAAAGACACCAAAGTTAATATTAAGGCACTGTCTTATGCCTCAACACACTTGGAGGAGGGCAACTACTACGTGGATGCATGGATGGGTTCAATTCACCCCTATTGCTGTTCTACATATACACAAGAAAAGAAAACATCTAACAGCAAGGTGCAAAAAAAAACAAAAAAACATAATGTAGAACAGTACAAACTGCAATATAGACCAGTTTGTTGACCAAACCATTTGTATTCAGTTCTTTTGCGGATGTATTTTTACCAGTGGACCACTTGGGGGTTCACCATAACACAAAGAATGTGCATGGCCAAATATGGTTCATTGCTGTCTCAGTTACCTTTTTTAACTATATTAAATGTGTGTACTTTTTACTGGGCTTTTACTGAGATATTATTTTAAGTATTATTTTCAGTATGTAATTATTAAATTTTTGTCTCCAACAGATGGTAAGGAAAAGAAAGTGGATCCATTTGAATATGGTAAGATTCACATCACCACATCAAAACATTCCATGATCTATACTGGAACATACATACTTGACATTTTGATGCATGAAAATACATGATAACTCTTTCAGACCTACATACAACCTTAAAACTAATGTGTAAGTAGCAGATAGACTGTATAATTATGAACCAAACCAGTTACTCATATCAGTCAGAAGACACTCATGCATTTTGATGCACATGGCAGAGCCAATATAATATATGTGTGGTTTTCAAATTTCTAAATATGACATTCCAATTCATTGTGGTTGGACCTACCAGAGGATTAAAAATGTTTAATTCATCACTCTATACTTCACCAACAAAGATGGTGGATAAAAACTGATTTATATCTAAAACAGGTTAGCAAGCAATGCATCAGGCAGCAGGACAAGCAGCACATCCATTTGTACTACAAATCTACATGGTAGTTTTATGGCAAAAGGAAATGGTCCACATTGACAAAGTGGAGCTCACTAGATAGCTCGATAGCTCTAGTTTCACAGCAAAACCACAGTATTTCTCTCATTTAAAAACTGAGAAGGCATGTTTGATATGGTTATATGTTTCTGTATGGTTATACACTACCAGTCAAAAGTTTGGACACACTTGCTCAGAGAAGTTTTATTTTTATTTTTTCACTTTTACTATTTTCTAATATTTTATAATAATAATAATAATAATAATAATGGCATTAACACTATGAAATAACACATATGGAATTATGCAGTGACCAAGAAAAGTGTCAAGCAAATCAAAACTATTTTCTATTTGAAATTCTTAACAATATTCCTGATAAAGCTTCTCAACCAGCTTCATAAGGGGGCCACCAAGGAGACTTTTCTTAAACTTCCCAAATAGGCCGAGCACTTGTTGGCTGCTTCTCCTAAGTTCTAAATTAAAACTGCTTGTTTGGGAAAACAATTCAATTTTAAGTAAAAACTACTTGTATTAAAAAAATACATTTTGATTCAGAAATAAATGTATACATGGGCAGTAACTTCACTATTTACATTTGTCTTAGAAACAAATTTCAACCATAAACCTTTATCAAAATGTCTTTAAGACATTTGAAAATATATATCCAATCTAGTGTGTCCAAACGTTTGACTGGTAGTGTATGTTTCTGTGCAAAATGGGAAACTGTGTAAAAGACATTAAGGCTTGGATGATTAGAAACTTCCTTCTCCTAAATTCTGATAAACAGAAATACTGATGTTGGGAACAAATTCTGCCTGCAATAGGGTCACTGATTTCACCTTAGAGCTTGATGGCTATTCTGTGAAACCAAAAGCTACAGATTCTCATTTATCATTTGATGCCCGTATAAGTAACATTTCTAAAACTGCTTATTATCATCTGTGAAACATAGCCAAAAAAAGAAATATGCTAACCCGACATGACGTTGAGAAACTAGTGCATGCTTTCATAACCTCTAGATTGGACTATTCTAATGTGTTGCTGGCTGACTGCTCTGCTGTCTCTTTAAGGAAGCATTAACTAGTTCAGAATGCAGTAGCCCGCATCCTTACCAGTAAAAAATACAATGTCAGAGCAAATTACCCCAGTTCTATTTAAGCTACACTGGCTGCCTATTACGTTCCGCATTGACTACAAAGTCCTACTTATGACGTTTAAGGTTCTAAATGGTTTAGCTCCGGCGTATCTTGCTGATCTTCTGAAACAGTATAGCCCGTCCCAAGCACTTCGCTCACTGGAGGCAGGCCTATTGTTATTACCGAGCATCACTCGCAGCTCAGCTGATGGAAGATATTTTTCTTATATCACCCCTAAACTCTGGAATAGTGTTCCAGAGAATGTTAGGAACGCTAGCTCTGCAGGTGTTTTTAAATCCAGATTAAAACATACTTGTTCAATTTAGCCTATTCTTAGCTCTTGGGTCTTTTATCTTGTTAAATAGACTTTTCATTATTTGTATATTTACTTCTCATAGTTAATTCATTAGTTATTGTACATTGGTTCTTTAACGAGCTTTATCATAAATACTTGTTTTGACTTTCTAATCTTTTATTATGTAAAGCACTTTGTGATTTTGAACCCAAAATGAAAATTGCTATATAAATAAAGATTATTATTATTATTATTATTATTATTATTATTATAAAGTCATAAGCAGTTCTGATTCAAAACTGACCACTTAAATATGAACTTCCTCATTCCAGTGTGAAGGGGCTATGCACACATTGTGTTACATTGTATGTTTTCACACAGTTTTTTTAAAAACTGGAATGTCAATTGGACATGGATTTAAGCTCTATTTTGTATTTATTATATTTTTTCTTAATATAACACTGAGCCCTCATCCTTTGCAGATTATGAAAGTTTGAGGATTGGTGGTTTGTCATTTGCTGTGGTGCTCTTCGCTCTGGGTGTCTTCCTCATTCTCAGTAAGATATAATTCTGCTATGAAATTTTTTTTTTTACTTTTACAATGCTAGAACACTATCACTTTTATATTTAGGTATGTGTCAATGTGTTACATTTTGTTTATATATATTATTTAAACCTGTAATAATTTTGTGTGGCTTTTAGGTCGGAGATGCCGCTGCAGTTTTAACCAGAAGCCCAGGTAACTTTCATAGATTGCGTGTTTGTGAATCCTATTCAAATTGGTTGTTATATGCAACTGAACAAAACAGCTTTTATGCAAAATGTTTCCATGGGATTTGTCCAGAAATATGTTGCAAGTCAACATTCTGTCCTATTTGTGCTATTATGAAAGAGTGAAGGAAGTGAAGTTTAACAGATAGTGTTAAACAGAATTTTTATTATTTTTTCTGAGGTAAAGATTAATAACAATAACAATTTACGACACAGATCCTTGCAAAATGCAGAGTAATAATAGTTCCAGACCTGTTGTTCTTTAGTTCACCATTTAACACTTAAAACCTGACTTGAAAACCAGTCATGTTCTATATTTTTCTGAGGTAAAGATTAATAACAATAACAATTTACACCACAGATCCTTGCAAAATGCAGAGTAATAATAGTTCCAGACCTGTTGTTCTTTAGTTCACCATTTAAAACTTAAAACCTGACTTGAAAACCAGTCATGTTCTATAGATAATCTACTGTAATTCGCTATGATTATAACGTGTTACAACTAACCTGCTTAGGTATCAGCTTGCTTTCCGTTATTCATCAGTTTCTGTGAGCATGCAAGACATGTCACATCTATACTAAGTGAGAACCAGGAGATATTTGATTAAATTGATTGCCTCAGTCACTACAAACACCAAACCGTAAACCACCAAACCTTTTTTTCTTTTATTCAGAATTTTACTTTTGTGGGCAAAAATATTTTCTTTAATATCTTGCACAGAATATAGCACAGACAGTTCAAACTGTATATATTGTAGTATATGCTGTAGTTAGAGAAAAAGAGCTTGTTACAATTATGCCAGATCGCCCCTACATCATTACACTGTTAATTTTGCTGATGAAATTACTGCCGAAAGTATTAGTTTAAATCTTTACATGATTTAGTTAGTTTACATGATTTCTTGAGCTGGATGATAAGAATGTGTTCAAGTGACAGTACATTGCCTTCAATATACTGTATTTCTGAGGAATCAGCAGAATGAGAAACACTGTTTTGCTTACATATTTGTTATTTAGTGTCTTATTCTGTCATGTTTAACATGTTTATGCAAACTTTCCAGGACTCCAGGGGATGAAGAAGCCCAAGCAGATAACCTGATGGTGTCCAAGGGTGAGATTATAATACAATTGTTTACATAGGGTGTGGACAAAATAACAAATATACAACATAAAAAAGGGCTAATAACAATAACAATTACAAAGGCTACCCAGGTTCATTTAGCTGTATCTGTCAGCTATGAAAGAGCAAAGCAACTAGCAGAGTTCCAAAGACTTTAATCTGTTGGTTCCCAAATTATTGGTGCATTGGTCAAAAAACTGAAAAGGATTTTATATATCAAGGGGTACAATCTTGAAAATCATGACAATGTATTTTGAATTTGTACAATACCATCTTCAAAAATCTGAATTTGAATGTTATTATTTTGAATTTGTATCATACCATCTGAAATTGAATTTTGAACTGATATTGAATTTCGTGGTTTGCAAAAGAACAATCTAAAATCTGAAACAAAATTTCAATCTTAAGGGTGTTCAATTGAATGTTTTCAAAATGAAGTACGTTTATAATCAATTTGCTTTCAAAATAACATCCGGGGTAACTTGCAGGCAAAAGCAGTGGAACACAGAACTCAGATTTTTCAGATGGTATGATACAAATTCAAAATAATAACATTTAAATTCAGATTTTTGCATTTAAATTCAAATTTCTAATTGTATGATTCTAACTCCATAGAATACAGACAATCTACAAAGAGAGACATTGGTTGAAGATCACAAAACCAAGCAAGAGAAATAAATAACATGATTTTTATTTTTTATTTTTTTTTACATCTGGGCATGTTTATGTTTGGAAAAAAGCTAAAGGATGCCTTCAAGCTATAATGTCTGTTGCCAACTGGTAGTGGGAGTCTTTCCGAAGTCTTTCGGACCAATGAATACAGGAAAACACTGTTCTCATATAATGTTTTCAAATTACATGATGCTAAAGCATTGCTTAACAATTTCAAGAGTGGTTTTAGAGCCGTTTTATGAACATTCAGATAAATTTAAATGCCTCCCAATCACTAGACCTAAACATTATCAAACATTTTGGGAAGTCCTGAAGTGCAAAGTATCAAGTAGATTTCCATTACCACCATTTACCAAACAACTGACTAACAGTTTAGAACTTGTATGTAATGTTACAAAATTGTTTCATACAAGGTAAAAGGAGAGCCTATTTCTGATTGGGTACTTGACATTAATATATTAATAGGTGTTCCATTGCTGTGTCTACCCCCTGCACATATCTGTCTTTTTATTCTTCATTTTCGGTTGTTTCCTTTTTCATAAAGCTCCCCAAGAAACCCAAAAAGCTGAAAACTGAGAATATTCCAGGTAAGAATGAATTATTTCTACTTTGCAATTGTAAGGGGAATAATTTAACCAAAAGCTAGCATAGCTAAAAATCAATTAGAGCTAGTCACCAGTTAGGATAATGTCATTATAGGTTCATTGTTTGCAAATTTTGTATTTTCATGCCAAATATCCCTTTATACTCCTTTTTCCTCCCACAGACTACCTTTGAAAAACATCGCAGTGACTGAACCTAATTTTTCCAATGGTAACAATGATGCCGAAGCTGATTCTGGTCCATGATTGATGGTATATATAAAGAAAGTAGAGGATTGGGAGGAGAGCCTTGTTGGAGTTAGGGATGGACCAGTGTTCTGTATATAAACCACTTGTCCTGTCATGTGACCAGTAACCATATCTGTATTTGTCCTTCTTGCACCAGTCCATCCAGAGTGAGATATTGTAGAAAAAATGTGCCACTATTTGCAGATTGTTCCTAACACTAATGCTCCTCTCGAGCTGAACTCTTGTATTTGGTTTCAATTGTAGGCTTTCACCTTTAGATATTTGTGTCTTTTTATTGTTATCAGTGGTGTGACCATTCTGTTAAATGTCTCTCTGCTTTCGTGTTGTACTAATATTAAAATATAAACGTTCACATATAATGCAGATAGGTTAAAATATGTATTTGAATGCACATACATACTATAGATGTACGTGAGTGTATGTGTCTGTACTTTTACACTTGTATTAGGGTTTATATGCTTAAATAAGCCTGTATCCATACAAGTCAATTATTTTGTGTGTGTGTGTGTATGTATGTTTGTGTGTGTGTGTGTGTGTGTGTGTGTGTGTGTATGTGTGTGTGTGCGCCTTCCTCCTGACAATCTGACAATACCAGTTCAAACGAGCACAAAAACATTACCAGCATTAGACCACAGGGGTCGCTACACCAACCACTGTTCTCTAAATTAGCTGTAACACTGCCCAGCCCTGTGCCTGAATAAAGTCCTGTGATCCAATGTATATTAGACATCAAGGACACAGGAGCACTCAACCTCACCATAGTGCCACTAACCTGTGTTTTCCACTCTCATGTAGCAATTGTATCCACTTCTCAAACAACATGGTTATCAAATTTTTGGTCTTTGGACACCATCTGCTTTTGTGTGTTTATATGTAAATGCCACACATCACTTGTAATAACCCTGAGAGTTGTAGATGTACAGGTCAGTTTGAAAAGTGAAAAAAAAAATCATCATTTAGCACATTTATGCTGGATATATCTTGAAAATGCTGTGTTTATTAGAAAAACCTCATATTCATATTCTGTACATCTTTGTGCAGCTGTATTGTATGGCAGCATTTTGTGCTTTTAAATATCAAATAAAGTCTGTGTCTAACACTGAACTCACTGGGTCTATGTTCTAATAAGTAATAGGAAATACAGATGCAGGATCTGTCTGAAAATGCAATTTTCTTCAGTACTACATCAATACAATACAACCATCAGTGCTAAGCCACTACAGACTTAACAAAGAGTTCAAATCCAAGGATGATTGACAGCTCTGTGGTCCCACAAACATACTTCCAAGTCAGGTCCCAAGGTGTCTGTCATCACTTTTGGTCAGGAATGCTCCATTGTGATATGATGGGCTTGCACTTGGGTGATGATTCCAAAGGTTGAGAAAGACAATGTTTTATAACTACTTGAAGGTCACACTTTATGGGCTAATGAATGGTTGATTGGTAGGAGAAGGGCATCTATATTTATGGACGCTCAAGAGAGGAAGTGAGTAGGGCAGAAAGATTAAGTGCACCTTAGGACAGAATTAGGAGAGACTTTCACCCCAACCAAGATCTCCACAGGGATCAGGAGCCCCTTTGTGACCAAGGTAAATAGAACATAATTATTATTTATACCAAAGGTACACCATATGTACCAATATCATATGTTTATAGTCTGTGTGGCATATCTTAGCAACAAAAGTTGTTATCTAAGAGCAAATCTGCTGCTGTAGGCCCACATGAAAATTTGAATGTTGCTACGACAATATTAAATATTAAAAGATGGACGATAATCTATCTGTATAAAATATGTGCTTAACATATGAGATATATAGTGTATAGAACATTAAGATGAAAGATCATAAATAAAGGTATACTAGTAATTGTAAATGTGTATATTATTTTTCCTAATCATGACTATCACTTACTTAGATATTGTCACGCGCCCGGCTGAGCGCGAGACAATAGCGTGGCGGTTGCCATGACGACGACCGTCACGTGCCCGTTTAT
>JAOUQW010028432.1:0-11225 GCA_028565825.1 Olivaichthys viedmensis
ACTTTTGCTGATTGGAGTCTCTCGTTCTTTGTTCAGCACATTCTGTATCTGTGATGAAGTTGCTGTTCTCTCTCTCAATGAACAAAGCTTTATGTATTACTCTTCTGATGGTGTGGTAATTTTTGGTCTGCCTGATCATGCTTTGGATACAACTGATCCAGTTTCAGTAGTGTTTTAGAGTGCCATACAGTGGCAATGGAAAAAAATCTGACATTTTCAATGTGGTCTCAGACTTTAAATATATATATTTAAAGACACACAACTCAAATGAATACAATCAATATAATCAAAACTCACTCTAAACCCAAAGCAGTGGTGGAAGACTATTGGCAATAAAATAATAATCCATATTTTGGAATCCTCTCAAAAAGGGACTACTTATCTGGAGTCAGTTTTACCTCTACTACATATACAGTATATTCATTTACATATTGTCTTAAAACCTGCCATCTCCACACAAGCACATTAGATTTTGAAAAAAAAAACACACACCCACTATGCGCATATAAGAACATAATTTTGTTTTACTTAGCTTACATAGTTATCAGGTGCTATTAGTTACAAATAACAAGGGGAAATTAAAAAGGTGCACAACATAGTTTGGTTCTCAGAAAGATCTGCAATGCATGAAGCTGACACCAGAGCAGCACTCTGATTTGACTGACCACAAGAGAGTTTTAAATACTTATCTGTGACTCGCATAAATCATCTACTTGTTTAAATCAAGGTGAGACTGTCCACACCACAGATTACATGAAAGTGAGACGTTTTTGCTTTGCTTGCTTTGTGCTAATGGCTCAAGAAGTGGAATGCACTTACATTGTGGTGAAAATATGCTTTTATCTTTCTGTCTTAGCAATTATTAGCTGCGCTTTGTACAATTTAACCTAATATGGGCTCAGCAGTGGAAGGTCTTGTGCGTGTGTTTATATGCTTCTGTCAGTTAAAGATGGTTAACATCTCGGGTAAGTGTGACCAATGAGGCACAGCAATGATTGTGTTTTTTCTGAGTCTCAGATGTAATTGTTTGCCATGGATGAGGGCTACCCACAGAACCCGCAGCCGTTACTGGCCAACGAAAAAATGTATATAACTCGAAGCCTGCCCAAGACTACCATATTTAATTAGGTAGATAGCCCTTTTCACACACTTGTAGCTTCAAACAAACCACACACACACACACACATACACCAGTGACCTGTCAGCCAACATGTAATAAGCTTTATGCTTGCCCACTCAATGCCAGGGAATTATACAAAAAGAGCAACATGGCCTTGTGGGGGAGGCATAACTGCGAAAGTGTTAATGATTTCTCTTCTTCTCTGCCAAACTTCCACGTCTCTCTCAGCATCTCTGCATCTGGCCTGGGGTGTCTCTGCTGAGCATCTGTTCAGCATTACACGACCTGTGGATGAATGAGCCTACCGAAGGTCGTGATGTCAGTCAGCAGGAAGTGGAAGAATGACAGCCTTCCTCATTATGAGAATTTTTTAATCTTGCTCTTTGCACATTTGTACCTATTTCAAGGATATTATCCAGGTGCATGATTTATGTTACCTTTTTCAGCCACTGCGTTTGCTTCCTTTTGACCTTTATTTCATGTGTCAGTGAGCCATGGTACACAGTTTCTCTCATAAGACAAGCTTCTGTTAGCCAAACGTGACTCTTGTCCAATAAAAAAAACACCCCAAATCTTTGATTAATCGTAAGTGCCACTTCTACCAAAATCCTTTGCCTGAGGCAATAAATGAGCCCATCTGATATGTGCTTGATGCAAGAATAAAGATCAAGCATAAAGAGACAGTAGCTGGCAAAAACGACTGAACACACACACAAGAAGGCTTCTCACTGCTGCTGCTCAGAGACGGGGTGGCCTCAGCTATTCTGCTTTTGCTCATCTGTGCTTGTTCGTGTTGTCTTGAAATGAGAATATTACCGTTTAATTGGCACAAATGTGGTCACCAATAGGTTTTTTAGGGGGCACGAAAAAGCAAAGCCCAGTGGTGTTCATTAAAGGCTTTGTCTGAGAATCCTCCCACCTACACTGGAAGAAACAGACCCTGTTGGATTATTAATCCACTGGTGAACTGCTGGGGGGTGAGTCTTCACTCGAACTTGGTACGCTTGTTGCGAGCCAGGCTTTTTAATTAATAATCATTTCTAAAGTACCAGTCTCAGCTTGTGTGCTTAGATTCAACTTAATAAGTGCTCCTTAGAGTGGGCTGCTCACACCATGCCATTTACCCCAACACGCTTTTAGAATTAGCATGCTAGCTCTCACCCAGGAGCCTGCCTGTGCACTTAGCTTCCTACTACCGCTGGAATTTACATGCTTCAAAACAATTTTAAAATGCTTTATAGTTGAGGAGAAACATCACATGACATGCTTGGCTATACGTACATGAAACTTATTTTTAAATGAAGTTGCTACACTGCTAGCATATGCATTTCTCATGGGATGTAAACCAAAGCTAGAATACTCCCTTTTATTAGTCTTGCAATGTGCAAGCAAAGTTAATTATTCATAAGTACGCCGCCCGAAGTGTCACCAAGTTAGGGACGACTATTACACCCTGTCTTCCTCTATTGCCGTAAGCTAATTATGGCTATGAAGCACAGATGTCTTTATACCCCCCAGGCCAGAGGCAAGAGTCTTGAAGCTTCTTTGCCAGTGTCATCTGCTCCAGACCAGATTTCAGAATGTCATTTACACTCTGAACCCTGCTGCGGGTGTGCCACCATGGCAAAGCCTCTGTTCCAGCATGTGGTATTCAGGAATAGCTTCCGAATCAGGAAGCCTGCTGGCTCATGAATGATCAAAACTGGGCTGTTAGCACAAGGATTGAAGGTGGTCCTCGGCATATCTTTTCTATGTGTCTGTAAATATTACCCATTTGCTGCCATTACTGTCATGATGTCTTTATTTGCTATAATTGCATTGCTATCAAATGCTATTTAGTTCTGTTTAATATTGGTGCAACTGCCTCACTCACAAATGACAATGGATAAAGTTCGTAAAATCAACCCTCAGTGTAAGTGCTGTTGAGTTAAATTTGGTCAGGGAACTTCTGTTTTGGAGCCGCTATTCACACTTGATGTTAATCTAGATCTTCCGGGGTTGAAACATAGAGGGGAAAAAACAGCTTAGGGTCCAAAAAAATTATTAAAACTAAAGAAATATTAGAAAGTGCAAAGTTACTTAACATGGATTAGTTCTATAATTGGATTTTATCTGTTAATATTATATTAGCATCTTATGCTAACACTAGAGGAAGACTGCTGTTAGCATGTTTGTAATTGGTTAAGTTGGGTAATGTTCAAGAACGCTGTTGGCTGAAAGCTTAATACCAGCTGCAGGAGCTAATTTCAAAACTATACAGAACAGCACATGATCAACCGCAATCAAAAGGCAATTAAATTCCATTGCCTCGTGCTCAGCTTGGCTAACAGGGACAGCATAGCATAGCATTCTTTATTGCAGAAATGCTTATCATCTGACTGTGAATAGAATATCTTGTATAAGGATAAATCTGATAAGGGATTATAGGATGACAATAATCAAACTGGTCTAGGACTTGCTTTGCTATGTAATTGCTTTTCATTGACTGCCAACTTCCTCAAAGTCAAAGAATATTAGAATTATAGTTGTAACTAAAAAGTTCAAGTATGGTTAATTTGCATTGTCAGTTTAAGCAGTTTTGGTCGGTGACCTAATAGTGCGGACCTCTCATCACTTTGCTGTAGAGTTTGCAATAATAATAATTTGTCCGAGCTTGGTGCACGATTAAGTTGATGTTGAAATTACCCAAGGCAACAAGTTTGCTTGAAGCATTTGTGTTAACTCAATTTCTGTGGTTTTATAGGATTCCTCATACTCCCATATATTAGTAATTTCATCCGATATATTAGTAAGTTCATGCCACCCTCACAGCCACACAGCTTTTTTCTCTGCTTTGCCTTCTAATGAAGAGCACAATGTTAAATCAATTTTAGGAAGTGCACTAGTAATGGCATGCAACAAATTGGCCCTTGGGCAATGTGTGCCTCCTCCACTGGTGGTATGACTGTGGACTTGTAGATAGGCCCAGCTGTGATTCTGCCGGCTCTGTAAAACATCAGGTCTCCAATTTATTCATTAGTGTGTCATCACAAGGACAACGAGAGAAACAGATCAGGTTATGAAGTTTATATGACACTTCCCTTGAGCAGTAGTAGCCAGTTTTACAGTAACTCAGAGGACTGGAGAAGTGGCAAGGCAGAAGACTGACAGCTATGTATTTTGCAAAAGTGGACTGCGACTTTGAAAATAATTTTATGTACTATGGGTGTAAGAGGCAACTTCTCTTTGAGTGAAGGGTAAAAACCCAGTCTGAGCGATGAAGCACTGTGTAAAAGGAGCTACTTTCCAGCCAAGATACATGCCCTCTTTTTGGGTTTTTACTGGATACTTGAGTATCTAAATTCAAGAGACTTACTTCAGAGTCCCTGGTGGCCATTTCTTGTTTTTCATTGATGCTAGACTCCCCTCGTGGGCTAAAGAAAACAGATGATATTAGCCTGGGGGTGTTCAATAAGTAATTTAGCCTGGAAAGGGAGTCCACCTAGCCTCCACTAAAGAATAATCATGCAAAGATGCTGATTCAATGCTAGCCAGCAAGATCTTTGTCGTATGAATCTTAAAGACCCTGATAGACAATATTTCAAGACAAGACTATATCAAGATGTCATTGAGAGAATATTAATTAGCATACAGGGAGGGATTGCAGAACTAGTCGTGCAATTGCTCATGCTAACGCAAATGCCTCTGGCATCCAAGAATCAATGCATAATCTGGACTAATTAAAGTATTTTTTTCAGATGACAAATCAAAACATGGTGCGAATAAAATTTGGGGCCTTATTGCCTCCTTTTCAGCCTCCTAAATTCCGCTTAAAATAGAGATCATTTTTCAAATCTCCTCAGGAAACTAACGTGTGAATGAAATCTTGTCTTTAAGTCAGGTCATGCAGATTTTAACTTTTAACATCCTATTCATAATATGTGTACAGTGGGATGAAATATTGTTCCTCCAGGACCTTGTACTGTAACACAATACAGTAGCATGGTATATAGGACTAATTAAAGTGCAGCACAATACAATAAATACACAGGTTTGTGTATGGCATACTACACGTTAACAACAAGCTAACAGGAACATGAAAAGGATGAACTAGGTGGCATAATGTGCAAAAGCTGAGCGAAACTGTTCAAATTATGATCTGGTCTGTTCAGTTCAGATGGGTGTTGGAAGGCGGCAGGGTGTTGAGGAGCCTGAGTGTCTGGGGGAACTAGTGGGGGATGTAGCAACTCGGATGCTCCAGTAGCTTCTGCCAGCCAGTAGGTGTGTAACGAGTCCGTGGGATTGGTGGGAGGGGTCTCCTACAATGCTGGGGCCTTTGCAGATGCAGCATTTATGGTAAAAATCCTAGTAGGCTGGCAGTTGTAGCCATGCTAAGCACCGCTGATCCTGAAAGAAGAAATATCGCTAGCATGTACTGTATCGCTTGAATCCTTGAGAAAGTTTGTCTCAGCAGGTGGATGGAGAGGCTGTTTTATCCTAGCTAAGCAAAATGCCAGGGGCCTGGTATTGACCGGCTTGCCTTGGAAGAAGCAATGATTGCCGCCCATCAAACGGTCCATATTTCTGACATTCATTCAGGTGTAATTAAATGGCACTGTCAGGGCGTCCCATTTTCCATGAGGCTAGTGGCCAAGACTTGACCTCCCACTTGGCCCACCAATTTCCAGCCAATCATTTCCGTCATGCAGCACTTGTAGACCATTGCACATGGAGAGAAGAACTTGCATTACTACTAAGTGGATCCACGTCTGGTAGGAATAAAGAAAAGGGTTAGGGTTAGGGTTAGAATTGCAGAAAGAAGTAGCCATTATGAGATACATGGGTGCTTTGTTGTACCGAAAAAAAGGCAAAAAAAGAAAGAGAGGCTGGGTTAGTGGCTACTACAAAGCAATTGATACCAAATTGATAGCTGAGTGTGGGTAGCTTTTGATTAAGATCCTCTCTCTCTTTTAGCTCTTGCTTTCTTTTTTTTCATCCCCCACCATCCCCCCGCCTTTGTTGGCCTTGTGATGAGAAACGTCTGGTCGACACATAGGCTATGACAACAAACGCAGCATACAGATGGGCTGCAGGTGACGTATCGATCCAGACCTGAGAACTCATCAAGCCATTTTAAGAAAATGTTCCTTGGACTCAGCAGCATGGACATCACTCTGTTTCAACACCCTCCCCCCGACATCCCACACACTCTACCCCAATTCCTCCAGCTGACGAATCCATTCCAGTTCATCATATGGAGGCCGCAGAGCTAATCAAGCCTTGGCCTTAACTGGTTATTTATTCTATGTTCATGATGGCCTGCAACTGCAATCACAGAGAAATATTCTTACCAAGAATTCTGGCCATTTTGAATAAGTTATAGAATGAGCCTAACATAACTTTGCTTCCAGTATATTTCAGTGCCACTATGGACTGTCTAGAGGTGACTTCTATCTGGAAGTGCTGAAAAGGCTCTGTAATTGTGTGTCCTTTACACGTTTACTTGTTCACACACTATATGCTGGACACAACTACACTTCCAGAGAAGGAGATAAGGACAGAGAGGGTCCCTTGTCCCTTGGATCACTGCTTGTGTCTTTGGGTCATGAACCACTTCCTCACTACACTTCTTCCTGCACATCAGAAGTCAGGTTTGAACAACTGAACAAATATTTAGTTAATGTTTCAAATAAAAAGTAATTAAAGAATTCCCAACTGAATTGGGTTTTCCATCAGAACGTGTCATGCCATTTTTTCCAACGATGTCCTTGAGAGCCAAGCTGTAGCTTTTAGAAAACAGTTGTCAGTAGCTGTAGTCGATAGTTAGTAATGCTACCCACGTAGCTGAAACAATGTGCCACCAACAATTCACCATGAGAAGAGGCTAATTAAACCAGCGTCGACCCATTCCACTATGTCCGAAGAGGTATCTACAGAAGAAATGGACAATAACAAGACAAGTAGTAGTCCCCTAATATTGATGAAAAGCCTGCCCCTAAACCTGCTACTTCACCAGCTAATAAGCCCAGAATAAATGGGAGGTTTGTTAGTGTGTTTGTAAGGCAGGCTGCTTTTGGTTTGTTAAATTGACTTTCCTCACACTGTACATTAACATTTATTTAATACGAACATTAAAACACGATGTTAGATAAATAGAATAGTTATAGGTGTCATGATGTAGACGGGGTGATGGACACAATCATGAGCCGCTTCAACATTTATTAAATACTAACATAAACTCTACAGACACAGCATGACACGACATACAACGAAGGACAAAACAGGACAGGAACATGGGGATACTTATACACTTATTAATCATGGGAAACAGACGGGACACAGGTGGATACACGACATAATGGAACAGGCTGGGACTAGACAGATACAAACACACACATGGCTAATGGCGGCCGTTGCCGTACAACCACTGTACTAAGGGAATTTGACTGAAATCAAGAAATAATGCAATAACATGCAAATCCAATGATCAATTAAAAATAATTCAATCCCAACTGTCTTAAAACAAATTACTATAAAGATTATAATATTATTTTTAAGATTATAATTATTCTGAAATAATACTTTTCAACAATATATTTTTGCAGTGTCTTTACCACTGACACCATTCAGTTCCTAATCCTTGATACGTCCCAAATGGATATAGGATTCAGTTAAATGTTGTGGAAAAAATGATGTACACCGGTTCCTGGTTGAACTGATGAGTCTGTAGAGAAGATGAAGCTGTAACGGAGATCATAGCCAGTTGGGTCAGTTCGTATACATTCTGTAGGAATCTAAATAGTGGTCTCCTGATGAGAGGAAGGGATTAACGAAAGACAGAGGCTTAGGGAGGCTGCATGCAGGAAAACATGGAATACAATGCAGTCATGGCCATTTGTGGACTGCAAGAAATGGACTAGGCTACACCCTTAGACACACATAAATTAAAGCCAAGCTTCAGTGTTGTCTTCTGGGAAATATGAGAAGATAATGTCATGTAGACGTAATTTTAAAAAAAAAAATTAAATTTTTTTTCGAAAAGTAATTTTCAGTTTCCAAATGTTAAACGTGTCACACCATATCTCTGCTTAATAATACGAACGTGTGGCCATATTTGGACTGTAGGAAAGGACTAGGTTTCATTTGTAGTCATATAGACACACACACTATACTTGCGATAATTCTGTCTGTCCTTGTATCTCCTTATTATTTATTTATTTGTCACACACACACACACTCTCATCCTCACATTCATTCTATTAAAATGCAATTCAATTCTGCAAGTCCAATGAGCTGAGGGCAAAAGTAGCAAGAAAAATCTTCCTGCGATGATAAGGGGAAAGCAATCTTGAGTGGAACCAAGACCTCAAATTGAGACCCCATCCTCCTCGGCACGTTACTGGATAGTGAAGTTAGATTCAGAGCTGAAGTTTTCAATTCCGCTCGACTTAAGACTGGGCCACGCTACAAGATTTATAAAATCACGACTGATCTTGAAAATGTGTGAGACCTCAGATATAATAACAGATTTCACAGTTTTTTTTGTACTTTATTGTCCTTTAGTCATCAACTCACCCACCCCCACACTACAACATTTGCCCAGAACAAAACATCACACAAAGTGAGTGTCTTGGCTCTAACAACCTCGAATCTCGCAGAATTTCTCATCAATAAACAAGATTTAGATAAAAGCAAACATGGCGGACAACGGACAGACACTAGTTGTACATGCATTTTGCCGCAAAAAAGCAAAAACAAACAACAACAAAAACACTTCCACTAATTTGTCGCTTGCGCTTGCCGTAGTCTGGCAAACTCCGATACAGGTTTTGCTAGAAGAGGACTTGCAACTGCTAAAACATCTAATACAGTGCTGAAATGCTGCTGTCTGTAAAAGAGAGTGAGAAAGAGCCTGGCTGCCATGTCTTCTGCCTGCCGCATGCACACACCTGTTCTACTGTTGCCGTGATGGTCGTCACATTGATGCCGTAACTGATCGTTATATCGGCATGGCTTGTACATCATTCAGTGCGAGCAAGAGGGAAGTCAGAATTAAAACTAAAGAAAGACTAGCTACATGCTAACGGTCATGCTCAGCTCATTGTTATCAGTCTTTTACGCATGACATCAAGATTGCGTTCATATGAGACAGTTGGCGTGTCCCCCACACTACAGGATGCTGAGTCATAAATATTAAACATGGATAATACCAGTTGAGTGCAAAAGTTTGCACCCCCCATGGCTTCTGTGTGGTAAAAATGACAGTGTACCTTACAATTTATATACAAAAAGTAAAAGATATTTGTTTTTTAATTAAAAAGAATTCCAAGAAGTTAAAAATGAAATGTGACTGTATCCTGTAACAAGACAGTAATCCAAAATCAAAAGGCTGAAAAAAATCTAAAAGTATAAAAAGGACCAAAAGAAAAGGATGACAATGAAAAACCTTCAGGTTTTCTGTGTAAATGTTTGCCATAAAGAAGAGAAATGAACAGGTCTCAATCTTTAAAAAAAAAAAAAGGACACAAAGACTGTTACTGGGAAATCTGTTCAGCTGTTGAGAAGCCACTGGTTTTTATATTATTATTTGATTATTCATCCACTTATTTACGCTTTTTTCTTTGTCATAGACATATGTACGAGGAAATAATTAATTCAGCATTTCCTTATGAACTAACTTCAACTATTATGTTCAACTGTATAATATCTCTTTCTGTATTATGGAAGAAATTTTTTTATCTTTAGTTTATGAATCACAAATGAGGTCAATCAAACTTGTTTGCTATATACTCAGGAATATGGAATGTTGATCCATTGATTGACATTTATGTCTATTCAATTGGCAGACACTTTTATCCAAAGCGACTTATATGAAGCACAGAACAAAATCTAAACATAGCTGAGCAGTTGAGGATTAGGGGCCTTTCTGAACGGCCTAACAGTGGCCTCTGGCAATCGGGGGATTTGAACTTACAACCTTCTGGTGAGTAATGCAGAACCTGCTGCAGGTTGATCCAAATTGCATCCTCATAGCTGATTAAACTTTATTTTTTAATATAGCTGATAAACTTTATTATGTTTATATATTTATCTACTCCCATCTGTGAAATGATTGATCTATATCTCAGTCTGCTTTTAGACCGTTAAATAGGACTTTACAATAGGTTTTTATCCAAAGCAACTTACAAGTTTGGAGGTATTTCCCAGGAAAATAAAGGAGCTCCCCCTTCAACACTGAGCTAGGAACAGAGAAAATTGGGCTGTTCCGCTTAATTAAAGATGAGATTGCTTCTCTCAAGTTCAGTGAAATCTGTTGTCTACTGGCAAATATAGGGCGATAATGTCATCTAGTAGTAATTATGTCATTTTTAATTTCTAAAAATTCCAAAGGAAATGAAGTGAAGAAATGCATCACACCATATCTCTGGCATATCTCTGGCTTAAAAGCATGTTTATGTATTTTATTGTGATTGTGGACCAGAAGTGGGCGATATGATGATACGATATTGATATTGCGATAAATTAAGTCATGATAAGTATCACAAGTATTGTTTAGTACTTCTGTAATCCTGACCAACAGCATATTACATAAAAAGAGATTAAGACAAATTAAAACAAAAGTGGTGTCACACTCTAAATAAAACTGTATAGTAACACGTAGGTTGGATGTTAGCACATTATGCTATTATTTATTTTGTTATTGATTGTTGGGGCATCGGACAGCAGCAAATGTGTGTGTGTTTGAATACAGTGCGTGTGAAAGTGTTGTTCATCGGTATGGTGAAATCATGAGATTAATAAATTAGAAAAATTACCCATATATTAAAGTTTCATAAAAATCAAATGGAATTCTTATTGGGTCTTACGTCAGTCATGTCCATGATTCGCGACTTGTGTAAAAACACTTTTCTAGAACTAGCACTGTTGAGGAGTTGTTTACATTGCCAGAGAGACGCCACTGTCAATCACTATGCAATCTGACATGCCCACACTGTTCTGATCAGTCAGAAATATTGTTGAGTTTTGGTAGCTTTTAGCTATAATTAAATTATAGTATATAATATAGTATATATATACTAGTATGCTCAATGTTTTCAGTAATATAAACTCCATTTTGTTTCAGATC
>JAOUQW010028433.1:0-11225 GCA_028565825.1 Olivaichthys viedmensis
ATAAAATGGAGACAATAGCAAAATAGAAAACCGGATACATGATTAGTGTTTCAAAAATGCACAGAACGAACAGAACGCGTTGACTAGACTGATCTAAAGCAAGGCCGTAAACAAGTACAGTCAATTTCTATATTATTTCTAAACTAATTTTGCATTTTAACTGTATATATAACTATATTTTTGTTTCTAAAAATGATAAGTCTTGTGTCAATTTGACTTTGTCCAGTAAGTTGTGTTGATATACATGACATGGCCTGCATGAATCTCTACATGGTAATTTGACTATTATGCAATTGTATTCTGTCATTGTTTTTAATATTTGCTTCTTTCTTACTCATCTCTATGTCAACAGTTACTGTCCTGCCACCACATTCCGGTTCGCCGTCTCTCCTCTTGCCCTGATTCTATCAGAGCACCTAGGCAGTAAGGACAAGGCTTATACAGCTCATTAGTACAGTTGTACAGTCTTTGCTCCTACTAATGTTCCTTTTTTGTCACCTTAGCCTGCACTGTTGTGATGGCCACTGGCATTTCTTTTCATATTACTCTATGAAATACATGGCTGCAATAAAAATCTCATGTTCGGGACTTCCACATGAAACAATTAAGTTTGCCAAATTGTTGATTCTGTGAATGAATGTTTTGGAGGCTCTCGAGTGGTGCAGAGGTAAAATGTTTGCCCTAATGTCGAGAGATCGCAAGCTCAAATTCAGATGATGGCATAGAAATCCGTGGCAGGCAGTCCAAGAGAGCATAACTGGTCCTCTGTCCCCTGTCAATCATAGTGACACTAGCCAATCACTGTGTATAGAAGAGGGCAGTTAGCGCTCTCCTCTAAGCATGTTGCGCTGCTCTGTGATGTTGTATGAGCAGCAGTTTGAAAAGATGGCTTCACATGTGTTGGAGGAGGCACGTGTCAACCTTTGCCCTCCCAGGTTTATAGCTGTTGTGCGATAGGGGAGAACTAGTCAGTGGATGGGAATTGGCAACAACTAAAATTGGGAGAAAAATGGGGTAAAAATATGAAAAAAGGAAAGTATAAAACAAATGTACACAAATTTTCCACTTACCGTCAATGCAGTCAGTCTGATTTCTCCAAAACATGTTTAGCGTCCAAGTTTTGCTTCTCTAGTTTCAGCTACGAGATTAATGCAGCTAACAAATAATAGAAGCTTATGACCACTAATTAGTATCATGCATATTGCATGCTGAAATCATCACACAATTGCTTCCAGTTTGTAAGCAATCTCAAATAGACTTGGCTTTGTAGTTTCTGACACTAATTGACACACTATTATCATTTAAAATGAACAAATGTATGATTAACAATAATTGGCTATCTCAAAAAAGCTATTTTAAAAATTTGAGTTTAGAAGTTCGAGTCTAAATTTGATGCAGTTGGACAGTGGTACCCAATCAGTAGCCACAGAATACATCAAAATAAAAACAGGAATCATTTAATACCTGTTACCTGAACACTGGGGAGTACACATCACCTTATGTGTATTCTGGTTATGATCCTGATACACATCATAGCAAATGTAATTAATTAGAAATTTATTTTTTCACCTTTTTTTGTTTTTAAATGTTGTCCTTTCCCTCTAAGAGGCCAAACGTCAGTGAGGAGATCAGAGTTTACGATGCTGATACGAGACAGACAGTAAATCTGACAGAACAGGCCCAGTGTGTATTTTGCTGTAGGACCAGCCAAGATGTTTCTTGAGTGAGTATGTTTGATATTACAGCTCTGGAGAGTGAGCCACTTTACTGCGTCTCCTTCCTCCATGATGCGTGTGGAAAAATTCGCAGGATGTCCTGGAGTGCACTCTTCCCTCTCATCTTCCTTTCTTTTCCTGTTAGCATGATGGTGGTTTTATCCGTCATTTCCAACATACTCCAGCACTGGCATGCACAGCTATGACTCATAGGGTTCTCCGTGCACCCTGCTAGGCCATGATTGGCTCTTAGAAGGCCTGGCTAGCAGCTGATTGGCCCGATTTCACAGGGTTACTATTACAGGGGTGGTTTTTCCCAGCAATCATTATTTTATATCCTGAGAGTATGGGGCATTTTCTATTAGACAATGGCATGGCTGAGATTATGCTGTAGATTAGGCCATTGACAGTAGGATTAGCAAGATTAAAGGGATGTTGTGGTAATGCAGAGACAAGCAATTTCTTTCTATTTGTCTGTTGCTAAGAGGAGAAAACATTCCTTGAGATGGATAGTGAATAGAATGTTATCTGTCCTTTTATCGATTTTGTTTCCCAATGTCCCTCTTTCTCGGTCTGAAAGAATGGAGTTGTGGGTCATTCCGTGGTGTTAGCACTTATGTTTGTTAAAAATGATCCACTAAGTGGTAATGATTAATGACTATGACCGTCAAGGAGTCCAGATTCTGAATGCTAGTAGATAAGGATCTCATTCATGATATGTGGACTGTGCTCATACAAAAGGACCGTCTAGGTTGATATGTGTGCGTGTGTGTATGTGTGTGTGTGTGTGTGTGTGTGTGTGCGCGCGAGGATGGGTGTAAATCTAGTGCTTGACTCCACTGGAATGTGGCTGCTGACTCAGTGTGTGTGGCGGCGGCCTTATTCACTCCAAGCACTACCACGCACACACGCTCACTCTTATTTTCCTTTCTGGAGGGTTGCCTGTTGCCTCATGTCAGATTTCCGGCAATGCTTTTGGAATTCGTGGAACCAGGGTGACTAAATTCCTTTGAACTACCTCTTGTTTTGCGTTGCCGAACTCTGGAGTTCACCACTCACAGCATATTACTCACAGAATGTGTAATATTCAAGGTCCGACTACGGCCTCATACAACGCGCCCTCCTCCCTATGTTTATCTCAAGGAGAGCTGGAGTCTCGTCACTGTATTTTTTTAACAGGTGGCAGAGAATAGGCATGGTGACATAATCAGTATGGCAGTGCCTTATACGCAAAAACCCCACCCCCTGTTGTCTGCTGTTGTGCTCTTTATGTTTGTGCGTGTGTTGTGTGTCCACCTGTGTGGTCTAAGGATTACTTGAGCTTGCCTGGCACTTTGTCTCACCATGTGCTGTTACAACATACAGCCCCCTACACAAAAGGCGCTTTCGTGTCCTTCCTACTCCATCATTTCCTTAACCACTAGGCAACTGGGACACCAGTTCTCCGGCCTGAACCTGCCCTCTTACCTGCCCTCTTACCAGCTGTTGGAATTCACTTCTCACCACTGCCAAAGTGGTACAATTCTGTAGCTCCCGGTTGACTTTTGACATCAAATTATAGCGCATTTCCACCAGAAAGTACGGTATGGCACGGTGCGTTTTGTCATTATTTCCATTGCCAAGTCACACGAACCGTAACTAAGTACCTGTGCTATAATGGTTCCTCTTCTTGCCAGGGTACCAAGAGTGCCAAACAGGGAAATGTGGGTGGAGCTAGAAATAGTTCAGATCATTAATTGGTCAAACGCAATCATCACAGGATCGTCATGTATCGTTTCGAGTCTGATAACCGTCATTTAGGGCCAAATGTAAATCGCACACTACTGTACTAAATAGTATGGAAAAATAGTACGCAACTTAAAAAAAAAAAAATTCATATAGTGCCATGCTATTAAGGGACTGATTTATACTTCTGCCCAATGCCCGCACGCAGACGTTCACATGCAGTTTGGGATAGAATCGGTAGAATCGCTTTTCTACCAGACCGTATGGTACAACAATCTTCCGTAGTGCCTGATAACATTCCCATAGAGTACGTTGGAAAACCCCGGAAAGTTCCTTTTAGTCGACTGCTTTATGTCTCTTCTCATAAAAAACAAATGCTGAATAAAAAGTAAATCAGACCTTGAAGCCCTTCCATTGTTGCCACTGTTGTTAATGTTTACTGCTAATACTGCCGTTGCTTGGGGAATTATGTCATCATTCCACAACCTCCAGAGAGCTCCTCCTACTTTCATGGGTAGTGTTATGCAATGAGAAACAGACACAAGGTACTTGACCAGGTTCTGGATTAGTAACTGTGTGTGGCATTTTAATGTGATGGGTCAGTATGTTTGTCGGGTATTGTAAGAGAATTTGTTACTCAAATATATGATTCATGGGCGATGGAATTATGCTCACCTACATCTGAAAGGAAATGGCGGATGATCGTGTGCATTTGCATGTAATTAGCCACAAATGTTCATCTTTAAGTTTTTACATACTCCACCTGACAGCTGAATGCTTTTTTTTCTAACCTCTCGCCCAGTTTGGCAGGTGCTCGGATAGAACTTACTCTATAAGCCATGAAATATGAAGACACGCCCATTGTGAGTTATGACAGTGCACTCTACTGCTGTCTGGTGTATGTGTGTGTACAAGGGAGTATGCAGCAGCCTTTATATGTTACTGCTTTGCTGCTTTCCAGGAATGCTGTTTGCTGCACATGCACTGGTCAACATGCATACGCAAAAGACAGACATCCATACACACAGGCACTGGTGTGTCCACACATGCATGCACGCAGACACTGGTGCAGTTATGTAGCCAACTACTAGCTAGAGACAACGATTAGGCCTCGGTAATGTACAACAGCACAGCTAATGATACTTGCCAACATAAGCTAGCTAGCAATGTAGTGTATGCAATGATGTTACAGTTTGGGAGAATAACTATTTTTGGGAGGATAACAAATTACACCATAACAGGTGCTTTGTTTGAGCACCTGCCATGCTCAAACAAATTACACAGGCATCAGTTGTGTCTTCCTTCTTGCTCAATCCCATTCCTCTCTTTTCCGTGGCCCTCTGTTTTCCATGTAAAAGGTTAGAATTCTTGCCTAGCATATATTCTCGTATGGCGGGTGAAAAAATCACTTGCACCTCTCACATGGCAACTATAGTAACAGCAATGCTAAGCACAGCTTAGCGAGTGTTCAAAGCTGACTGCGCCATTTCTTTAAATCCATATCGAAAATAGGAATAAAAAGACTTTTTGAAATACACAAATTATTACTCATAAATCAGAGAGACACCAATTTAACAGAGACATAAATTAATAGCTAGTTACCACACTCATGGTTCATAGCTTTGATAGCAGTTACACATGTAAACAGAAGCAAGAGCACACTCACATGCTAGCTAGCTACGCTACATTGACACCATACACTAATTTTCGACTTCTGTGTCAACTGCACTACCAGTCAAAAGTTTGGACACACCTGCTCATAGAAGAATTTTCTTAATTTGACTATTTTCTACTATTTTAGAATAATAATGAAGGACACTGCACACTCATTTGCACACTCTTGGCATCTTCTCAACCAGCTTCATGAGGGAGCTTCACCCAAGAGGCTTTTCTTATACTTCCCAAATAGGCCGAGCGACTTGCTGTTTACGGCCCAAGAAACTCCACTACTGCCAGGATGAGGCACTACTCCATTTATCTCTCAGCTAAAACTGCAATTTTATTGGCCATCGCTCAAAAAAGGACTTTTTTAGCTTGGAGGTGAACCGACGGGTGCCCATATCGCGCACACACATGATGGTTTCTCAGGGTCAAGCCTTCTTGTCGCACCGACTTTCGCTCGACCCGTAACGCTTTGCCTACCCACAACTTCTCATTGAAAATAAATGGCGGATGTGCGATTATCACCTCATGTGTGAAAAGCCCTTCAGGCTGTTTTGTAGCATAAGCCGCTAGCAACAGTGGATCCAGAAGTTTTGGTCGAATGTCAGCCTTCTCTTTTTCATTAAAGTAGTAGTTTGGCGAAAAGAATTATTGGCAATTGTACAAGTGATTTGGTTAGTACAGTTGTAGTATATATTTGAATTATTCTATTTTTTTTTTATATTGACTTATTATGCTATTTTATGGCATTACCTAAATGACGTCTTTTGATGCAAATGTGTGATGATTTAGGCATGCAGCTTGCACAGTGCTAAACTGGAGGCTATAAGCTTCCCTTACTTGTTAGCTACATTAGCCTCATCACGCCAGTACAAAATTAAATTAGCAAACATCAGAAAACCAAACATGTCTTGGATGATAGACTGTCTTTGAGGCATGGGGAAAATTGTGTAAATTTCATTATTTGCCAAACTATTGCTTTCTAACAGCTGGACCATTTTTTATTTTATTTTACTTGCTGATTACAGAGACCAGGACATATGTTGTGGGGCTCTTTTTTTTCTAAGAGCATCTATTTCAGTGATAGCTATCAGGATGTACAGACAGTTTAGTCAAAGTGTTCTTTAAAAAAAATCGCTTACAGTAGCTTCAAGACTCTTTTCCTGTTTTAAAGATTACCTTGCCTTTAAGAGAGCAAGATAAATGTAAGGTTCAGAACACAGGACGTACCGTCTTTGACGTCTTTCATCAGATCCTTGCAGTCACACATTTTTCTGCTTTCATAAAGCCTGACTTTCCAGTTTGACCCATTTCTCTCTTCCTTTCTTTTTTTTCTTCTTTTTTGGAACACAAACACATGTAGTGCATGCATTTAAGGCTCTTAGGCTTAAGACTGACCGCAATTACAAAATCCCAACCAGAGAAGGTGTGTGGGGAGAATGTGCCTCCCCTTCTTCCTAATCGCACATGCGCTAGTAGACAATAGAGTTCATTATGCATGTGATATACACACACAGATCAGAGGTTAGCACAATGCCAACGTGTTGCACAATAAATTGGCCTTGTTGGTGTTGCATACTTCTTCTGAGTAGGTGCTTACTGAGGGGTGTTGGAAAGAACATGAATGTCAGCAACCAGAGATTAAGTAGTATACAACTGTTTTAGAAAATTTTTCACTAAGCCTGAATTATGTTTAAGAATTTAGCTTATGTTTGCAATTATTATTTAAATTGAAAAACAATATATGGGTAAGATTACAGCTAAATTGACCACTGGTTTTTGCTAATGTTATAAAATCTTTACCTGCATGCAAATTTAAAAAGCAATACATGTTCATTTCATATTTCATTTTCACAAAACATGATCCTTAGCACTGTAATGTATATGAGGATATAAACACCTAACTTACTGTGTAAACCATTTTTGCAATAACAGTGAAGACTGGTGTCAAACCTCACCCACGGTGACAGGAGAAAAGGACATTAACACATCCCACAGAGCTGGTTCTGCAAGTCACAGAGGACAAACCTTTATGATCACTGTCAGTGTCTGACACTCTACCACACTGAACCTCTGCAGTTTACCAATGCTTCTCATATCCTTTGCATTTCTGGGCTTATCTAATAGACCGCATAATCTTAAAATTAATCTTAGCAACATTGAGGTGATTGGGGCAAAATTGGGAACAAAAATGAAAATAATGCCTGTTGTTACCTTCCACAAATGTTGATCTTAGCCCAGACTTGCTGGTGCCACTGGGCCATAAAACAATCAGGAGGATATTAAAATCAGCAGACTGAGAGCTGAGCTGATGACAGGCGCCATGGAGGAACAGGTGGCAGTGCTCCACAAATCAAAAAATTTAAAGCCATATAAAAGCTTATTCACTTCTAAATTGGTGATTGGTTACTTAAGGTTAATACTTTTACTTGTACTTCAAACAGCACTTATGCTTGAATTCACACTACTCATTGCAATTGGTAGGGTAATGCAAAGACTTTAGTAAACCAGATGGCTAGACCAGGAAAAGAAAACTATCTACCTTATCTTATATATCTTGGTAATAACTTAAGGAATATACCATCTTTGAGTTTATTTTCAGTATCCATTTGCTCTTTAGATGAGAGTCCCGCATAAAAACCCATGACTGAACACAAGACATTATAGCTCTTCTGCCATTTTTCATTTATTTATGCATGCATGTGCACATGCTGCAAATTCACCACACTGTCCTCACCATGAACTGATTCACTCACTAAAAAACAAGACAGTGAGTAACATTGCTCTTGTGCAGGAGACGGATATTTTAAATAATGTTCTATCACCACAGCTTGGGTGGTTTGGTTCAGTCACCGATGGACGACACGGTCGCAATAGCAACGGGTAAAACAAACAGTGCGTGGGCTTTTTCATGCGAATGAAACAGTAGAACCACAATTGCCATTCAAAATGCTGCTCAGTTGTCGGAGTAGCAGCTCCCTTAAGAATAGTCAGCGCTCTCATAAACAAATCCACTAATCTTGCATGAGCGTGTGGCTGCGATGGCTTGGTAATGACTGCTTGGATTCCAAACAAAAGGGTCTTTTTAATGTTTACCAATCCTACATTTTGTAAATAGGGCATAGACTGTCACGTTATATAAACCTTTGCTTGAGGCGTTGCAGACAGACGTAAGTCTATACAGATCCATGCAATTCAGTTGTGTTTTGCTGTAATTTATATCTGGGTCATTGCAAGGGCTTATGGGTATCTAGGACACTTTAAAGAATGGATAATTCTGTATTCCATATGTATAGATTATTCCAAAAGGGAAAAAGATTAAAAGATCAAACTAAAGGGCTTTGAACATTCATATTTAGTGGCTTTATATGTCTAGCACTTTATTCAAGGTTTTTTCAATTAAGTCAAATGTTTTGTTTCCTTGAAGCGCTAGCAGCCACAATTTGACTGCAGGCTAGACCAACCACCATGTCTGACACACACCATATCTCCCACTGACAACTCATTATCAGAAATTTAGAGAGAAATAAATCCATCTATATTACTGAGAACAAATGGTTCTTATTCATGCTGGAGGCCTGTTATTTGTCCATTAGCTCGACCAGGCAGCCTCACAGACGACCCTCCTCCAGGCAAATTGAGCGCACATGCATGCACACATGGTGTCAGAACCATAGTGTTTTCACTCATTCAGTTTTAATCTTGTGTTTAAGATACATTTGAGTTATCTGGATTAGAAAGATTAATCAGCACACCTAGGCCAATGTTTTTGATTCATACAGCTTTTCTCATTGAATCAGTCAATGTTATCACATTGGCCCAATATAAAATTGGAGTGTGTTACCTGGAAAGAGATAGCACCGATGTGGTTGTATTTAAAGCATATTGTGACAAAGAGAACAGTAAATACATTAGGTATAGCAAAAACAGAAAACAGTGAAACACCACGTAAAAGTAGAACTCAGATCAGCAAAAAGTCCTGCTGCAAAACTTAGCTACTGCCAGGGGTCCAAGGACCTCCGCACACATTCCTGACATGCACTGCAAGCAAATGAGTGCTCTTGTGACAACACCAACCCGATCTTACGCAACGTTCATTGTAATTAAACATGCAACAGTAAAGTTGTATTTCTGACAAATGAAGGCATAACACAAACTAACCCTTAGCCATAACCATTCCTAACTTATTATAAATAGCTTGTGCCAATAGCTTGACTTGTGCAAATTCTTATGAATTCGTCATCGTCATATCATGTTGGACTGTCAAATTTCCTCGTCTTGATTTTTTTTTCTTATGGCATGCAGGTAACTTTTAACCCCACATTATATTCCAGCTCACACCTTACACACGTACACACTCAACTCCAATGTTTGAGTAGTTGAGTAGTAAGGGAGAGGCTGCTTTATATAACAAGACCAGGGCGAGAGGGAAGACCTCCACAACAAGCACACATTGTGCCAAATGCTGCTGGCCTGCCAACATCAAGTACAGCACACTGGCAATAATACACACATTGTCCTAGTATCGCGCAACTACAGCGCGTACTGTACTCTGATCTCACCCCCAGTGTTCAGCAGGAAGCTGCTGTATATAGAGGCAAAATATTAAAACAGTATATAACTAATACTCATAGCCTGGCTTTGTTTTATCACCATGATGAAAATGCGCTGTAGTTTACTATGCTTTTACTGTGGTACTTTATGGTAACTATAGTTGACATAGGTTTAATTGTAATACTAGTATGGATTTACTATCATGCTTTAGGATAACAGTGTCTACTACATTTTTAACTATGACTCCGTTTTACACCCGGTTGTTTCATGCGTCGTGAATATCATTAATATATATAGATAGGAAAGTGTAAATGCCCTCCACTTTTAAAACAGCTTCAATTGCTCAAACCACTTCAGTTGGTCTGAGGTGCTTTTTGGTCCAATTTTGTACTGGTAAATACATCCGTCTTTGCAAGCCACATTTGACAACCAAAACTTTTGGGAGATTAAAAATAGAATGCAAAATTAGGATTTTGGATGCTGCAGCCTTTTTTGCATAAAACAACTGGAAACAAGGGACAACACCGGAGGTTGGTGGTCCAATATAATGAGCTGATTTGCATATTAAATGCGATCAACAATCTGATTTCAATCCGGCTAGCCAGAGACGCATTTGACTATGCATGTGGTTAAAATCTAATCAGGATACAATCCAGAGACAAGATGCATGAAACTACAAGGTGTGAACAGGGTCCATGATTCTGCCATAGATTCTTCCTATGAATTCCTATGTATCTATGGTTGTTATACTCTTGGCCATGACATTACTATGGTTTTACAGTGGTACTTTTATTAACTCTTATGTCACTACCATAAGTTGCTATAAGGTAGAAAGACAGAGTTTAATGTTGGGTTGATATTTGGCAAGGAAGAAGGAACCATAGTTTAGTTTTTTCTGCCATGGTCATGGCTTGCTCAATAAAGAAAACCTAATCTGTCTCAGCTATGTAACCGTGGTAAGGCCGTGTTCATTTATTATGTGACGACATTATGTTCCAGGATTAAAATACAAAAAAACAAACCTTTCTTTGGAATCAATTACAAAAGTTCACTTAGTGTGGCTTATGCATCATACCATTCATACAAAACACAATAGTTCTTATCAAACATTTCTGCAACTCATATTTACTTTAATGTTTAGTCAGTTTCAATTGTGTTTATTAGAAGGATGACCTTATGGCCATAGTAGTAGTAAAACTATGACACATAAACCATAGTGACCGTGGTATAAACTTGATTTGCTAACCATGGTTTTCTTTTGTGCCAAAAAGACATGGTTCATTTTTGTAAAGGCACTTAAGAAAAATAATTTATTTATTATGACTGAAGGACTTTTAGTAGCTTGATGAACCTCTGTATAAGGAAAATTGTGCTGGGAAGGTTGCTTCAAAATCAGTGTGACTGCCTTTTTACATTTGTAATCAGTAACATTAGTGTTTACACAACCAAACTAAGTCTTATTGCATTCATTTGCTTACATTTGGAATATATTCCATATACAGTCGTGGCCAAAAGTTTTGAGAATGACACAAATATTAATTTTCACAAAGTTTGCTGCTTCAGTGTTTT
>JAOUQW010028434.1:0-11224 GCA_028565825.1 Olivaichthys viedmensis
TGGAAGGTGTTGTATCGTCCTTGGCGGAGTGGTGGGAAGGGGGGGTCGGCTCTTCTGAGCGCCGGCGGGTGGGGGGGAATTCTCAGGGAAAGAGGGTGGAAGAAATGAAGGAGTATGCACTTGATAGAGACGTATGCAATGATCTAAAGACTATGTCATTAAAACATTACATATTGGTTGGAAAAACATTATTATATATACGAACTGAAAGTTTTGCTGAAGTTTACATGAATATGCGAAGTGAAAGTGACCCCAAAAAAAGAAGAACCAAATGCCTTTTAAAAAGAATGCCTTGGCATGTGGGGTTTTTGCTAGAACGTGGTTCCACCATTAGGTGATGCCAGATATAGAGCATTTTTATGGGATATTACTGTTTATGTCCCTGAAATAGGAACCAGTTGCCAGTAATAGTGCAGTTGTGCAACCCCCACAATTTTTGTCCTTGATTCTATCATTCATAATATGTTCGTGAAATACAAGGTTGGTGATCTCTTATTACATTAAACTTTGCCTTATAAGATTATCAGCTGAATTATGCAAGGAAACATTTTTTATGCAGTTATGGGAGGTTTCAATCTCTCCATTTTATAAGGAGTTCTTATTGAATGTAAATTTATGTCACGTACAGTTTAATTTAATGTTTTAAAGAATAGAGAATGTACAATAACATTAATATGTGGAGTTATACATAATATGTACTATACCATGGTGTTGAGTTATGCATAATATGTACTATACCATAGCAAGTTGTGGAGGTTGGACATTTTCTGTTACAGAAAATAGTTTAGTTTAGAATCCTAGCTTTGGGAGTTAGGGGTGGGAGTTAAAATCTCTCTTTTCTGGCACTAGGAAGGATTTTAACCTTCGATCTCCGGATTACAAGACCGGCGCTTTAGTGGCTAAGCTACTAGGGCAGTTTAGGTTGAGTAGTTTATTTTCTAGTCAGGCTGTTAGTGGGCTTAAAATGAGGAATAGGGAGAAGTAGAGGATGGAGGCGATTTGTCCAATGATGATAAATGGGTGTTCTACTGGTATGCCGCCAATTCATGTTAGGATTATTACGTCTGCTACTAGTGTTCAGAAGAGGATTTGGGATAAGGGTCGGAAAGTCAGTCCTTGTTGTTTTGAGAGGTGTAATAGTGGCACTACTATTAATACTAGGATGGAGAATAGTAGGGCTAGTACGCCGCCTAGTTTATTTGGGATGGATCGAAGGATGGCGTATGCAAATAGGAAGTATCATTCTGGTTTGATGTGAGGCGGGGTTACCAAGGGGTTTGCTGGGGTGAAGTTTTCTGGGTCGCCTAGTAGGTTTGGGGAGAATAGGCTTAGAGATGCTAGGGTTGTTAATAAAATGATGAAGCCTAATAGGTCTTTGTAAGAAAAGTATGGGTGGAAGGAGATTTTGTCTGCGTCGGAATTTAGTCCGATTGGGTTGTTTGATCCTGTTTCGTGTAGGAATAGTGCGTGTAGGATTGTGGCTGCAATGATTGTAAATGGTAGGAGGAAGTGGAATGCAAAGAATCGTGTAAGTGTTGCATTGTCTACGGAGAAGCCTCCTCAGATTCATTGGACTAAGGCATTTCCTATGTATGGCACGGCTGATAAAAGGTTTGTAATTACTGTAGCACCTCAGAAGGATATTTGTCCTCATGGTAGTACGTAGCCTACAAAGGCTGTTATTATAACTAAGAGAAGTAGTACAACGCCGATGTTTCAGGTTTCTTTATATAGGTATGAGCCATAGTAGAGGCCGCGACCAATGTGAAGGTAAATGCAGATGAAAAAGAATGATGCTCCGTTGGCGTGGAGGTTTCGGATGATTCAGCCATAGTTAACATCTCGGCAAATGTGTACTACTGATGAGAATGCGGTTGAGATATCAGAGGTGTAGTGTATGGCTAGGAATAGTCCTGTGAGGATTTGTACTGCAAGACATAGTAATAGTAGTGAGCCAAAATTTCATCATGCGGAAATATTGGAGGGGGCGGGAAGGTCGATGAGTGCGTCGTTGACAATTTTTAATAATGGGTGTGTTTTTCGGGTTACCATGGTTCTCGTAGTTGAATTACAACGGTGGTTTTTCAAGTCATTAGTCCTGGTTAAAATCCGGGTGGGAATTATGATATATTTTCTTGATTTGTTGTTATTATGTTTAGTTGTTGGGTTGGTTGGGGTGGCTTCTAATCCTGCACCTTATTTTGCGGCGTTAGGGTTGGCTATGGCGGCCGGAGTGGGGTGTGGGGTTTTGGTGGGGCACGGGGGGTCGTTAGTTGGTTTAATGTTATTTTTGATTTATTTAGGTGGGATGCTGGTGGTGTTTGCATACTCAGCGGCGCTAGCTGCTGAGCCATTTCCTGAGACGTGAGGAGGGGGGTCTGTTAAGGTTTATGTTTTGGTTTATTTATTGGGGGTGGGGGTTGCTATGTGCTGATTTTGGGGGGGATATGGTGGTTATTGGGTGGTTATGGATGAGTTTAAGGAGTTTTTTATGGTTCGTGGGGATGTTAGTGGGGCCTCTTTGATGTATTCTGTTGGGGGTGGGCTATTAGTTGTATGTGCGTGAGTTTTGTTGCTGTGTTTATTTGTGGTGTTGGAGTTAACTCGAGGTTTAAGTCGTGGGGCTCTTCGTGCTGTTTAAATTAAAGATAGAAGAGCAATGGTGAGTACTGTGGTAATTAAGTAGAAGGTTAGGTAGATTTTAATGATATTTGTGTTAATGTTGTCGAATATTGCAGTTAGTGAGTTGTGTGTTGGGTGGAGTCCTTTAGGGCCGATTTCTAATCATTGTCGGTCTAGTTTTGTGGCTTGTTTTCCGAGTGTGAGGTTTAGTTTTGGTAGGAGGCGATGAATGATGGGTGGGAAAAATCCTAGTATGTTGGAGAAGTTGTGTAAGATTAGGGTGGGTGTAATTTTGATTTGTTTGGATGTTGCTGTGGCTAATGTGAGAGCAATGATTAGGCCTGTGATGGTGACGATTAGTGCAGTTAGTTTTAAGGATGCTGGTATTGTTATGATTGGGGTTTTTGATGGTAGGAAATTTGAGGTAAGGATTAGACCTGCAATGATGCTTCCTCATGCTAGGCGTCCAATGGGGGCGATGACTGCTTTGTTGTTTTCATTGATTGGGGAGAGAGGTGGGAACCGTGGGGAGCCCATGGTTACAAAGAAGATTACTCGTAGGCTGTAGACTGCTGTGAATGATGTGGCAATTAATGTTAGGGTGAGGGCTCAGGCGTTTAGATGTGAGGTGTTAAGGGCTTCAATGATTGCATCTTTTGAGAAGAAGCCTGTTAGAAAAGGTATTCCCGTTAGTGCCAGGCTTCCGATGGTTAGGCAGGACGAGGTGAATGGTATTAGTTTGTGTAGGCCCCCCATTTTACGGATGTCTTGTTCATCATTGAGGCTGTGGATGATTGAGCCGGAGCATAGGAATAGTATTGCTTTGAAGAAGGCGTGGGTGCAGATATGTAGAAAGGCTAGTTGTGGTTGGTTTAGGCCAATTGTTACTATTATTAGGCCTAGTTGACTTGATGTTGAAAATGCTACGATTTTTTTGATGTCGTTTTGTGTTAGTGCACAAGTAGCTGTAAATAAAGTTGTTAGGGCGCCCAGGCATAGGCATAGGGTTAAGATAAATTGATTGTTTTCTATTAGTGGGTGTAGTCGAATTAGTAGGAAGATACCTGCTACTACTATTGTGCTAGAATGTAGTAGGGCTGAGACTGGGGTGGGGCCTTCTATTGCTGAGGGTAGTCAGGGGTGTAGGCCAAATTGGGCGGATTTTCCTGTAGCAGCTAAAACTAGTCCTAATAGTGGTAGTGTTATGTTAGAGTCTTTTGATAGTATAAAGATTTGTGGGATTTCTCAGGAGTTAAGGTTTATTGCGATTCAAGCAATGGCAAGGATTAATCCAACGTCGCCTACGCGATTGTAAATTACGGCTTGAAGGGCGGCAGTGTTGGCGTCAGCTCGGCCGTGTCATCATCCGATTAGTAGAAATGATATGATACCCACTCCTTCTCATCCGATGAATAGTTGGAAAAGATTGTTAGCGGTTACTAAAATGATTATGGCTACTAAAAATAGTAGGAGGTATTTAAAGAATCGGTTTATGTAAGGATCTGAGTGTATGTATCAGGATGCGAATTCTAAGATTGACCATGTTACATATAAGGCGATGGGGGTGAAGATTAGTGAGTAATGGTCGAATTTAAAGCTGATGTTGATGTCAAAGTTTATGATATTTATTCAGTTTCAGGTGGTGATAATGCTTTCTATTCCTTGGTCTAGGAAGATGGTCAGGGGAATAAGGTTGATGAAGAATGCGGTGCTGACTGCGGTTTTAGCGTGTTTTATGGCTCAGTTTTGGTTGACGGGTTTTGGGGTTAGTGTTGTGATGAGGGGTCAGATTAGGGTTGTTAGGGTTAGAAGCAGGGTAGAAGTTATAATGATGTTTATCATAGCTGCTACTTGGAGTTGCACCAAGAGTCTTTGGTTCCTAAGACCAACGGATGGACTATTATCCTTTAGAAGCTTCGAATGAGCCATGGAGTTTAACCATGGAAGTAAAGATTAGCAGTCTTTAGTGCCTCTGGCCTCTTTCGGTGGATAAGGGGGATTTAACCTCTATTTTTAGAACCACAATCTAATGTTTTGTGTTAAACTATATCTACAGTATCATCATCCTCATATGATTTCTGGTTTTGTTATAAGGAGGATTACTGGGAGGAGGTGTAGGGTTATTAGGAGGTGTTCTCGTGTGTGGAATGGTTGTAAGTTAATGATGTGTTGGGGTAGTGGGCCTCGTTGGGTTATAAGGAATATGTATAATGAATAGGCTGCGGTAATAAGTGTGCCTGCTCCGGTTAAGATTAGTGTTCAGGGGGATCAGTTAAATATTGCTGTGATGATGACTAATTCTCCTATTAGATTTGGTAGCGGGGGTAATGCTAGGTTTGCTAGGTTGGAGATAAATCATCAGGTGGCTGTCAATGGGAAGATAACTTGTAGTCCGCGAGCTAGTATTATTGTTCGGCTGTGTGTGCGTTCGTAGGTTGTGTTGGCTAAGCAGAATAGGGCGGATGAGACAAGTCCGTGAGCAATTATTAAAATAAGGGCTCCGGTGAAGCCTCAGGGGGTTTGAATTAGGATGCCGCCGGCTACCAGGCCTATGTGGCTGACAGATGAGTATGCGATTAGGGATTTTAGGTCTGTTTGTCGAAGACAAATAGACCCTGTTATGATGACTCCCCACAGGGCTAAGGCAATGATTGGGTATGCTAAGTCTTTTGATAGTGGGTCTAGGATAACTATTATTCGGATTATTCCGTAACCTCCGAGTTTTAGTAGGATGGCTGCTAGGACTATTGATCCTGCTACGGGGGCTTCTACGTGGGCTTTTGGTAGCCAGAGGTGTACGCCGTATAGTGGTATTTTAACTAGGAATGCGATTAAACATCCTGCTCATCAGATTTTGTCTCCTCAGGTCCCCAGGGTTAGTGGGTGGGAATATTGGATAATTAGTATAGATAGGGATCCTGTGTTATGGTGTAGTAGGAGTAGTGCTACTAATAGGGGGAGGGATCCTGTTAATGTGTAAAATAAAAAGTAGGTACCTGCACTTAAACGTTCTGCTTGGTTACCTCAGCGGGTAATAATAATTAGTGTTGGAATTAGGGTTGCTTCAAATATTACATAAAATATAATGATTTCTGTGGCTCCGAATGCTATGATTAGGAAGGTTTGTAGTGAGGCTAGAAGTGTGATGTAGGTTCGTTGTCGGCTGATGGGTTCTGGTTTGATGTGGTTTTGGCTGGCGATGATTATAAGTGGGAGTAATCAGCATGTGAGCACCAGGAGCGGGGTTGATAGTGGATCAGTGCCTATGTATGTGTTGGAGAAAGTTCAGCCTGTATCTGTGGTTCAGTTAATTCAGTGGAGGCTGAGTAGGGCGATTAGTAAGCTTTGCAGGGTTGTGGTAGTTCAAAGTCATTTTGGGGTTGAAAGTCAGATTGTTGGGAATAGCATGATTGTTGGAATTAGAATTTTTAGCATTGTAAGAGGTTTAGGGATTGTAATCGGTCTGTTCCGTGGGTTCGAGCTGTGGCAACTAGTAGGGCTAGGCCAGCGCTTGCTTCACAAGCTGAGAAGGCTAATAGCAGGATTGGGGATGCTGAAAAAGCAGTTGATTCTAATTGAAAGGTTCATAGGGCTAGGGCAATGAATAGGGAAAGTATTATTCCTTCTAGGCATAGGAGGGCTGATAAAAGATGGGTGCGGTGGAAGGCCAGGCCTGTGAGCCCCAGGGTGAAGGCTGAGGTGAAGCTGAAGTAAATTGGTGTCATAAAGGGATCGCGGACTTGAACCGCGGTTTTCTGAGCCGAAATCAGAGGTCTTGTTTGGACTAATCCCTTATTCAGCTCATTCTAGGCCTCCTTGAAGTCATTCGTAAACTAGCCCTAGTGTGAGGAGGATTAAGACTGTTGCAGCTCATAGGAGAGTAAGGGTTGGGTCTGTTAATTGGTTTCCTCATGGGAGTGGTAATAATAGGGCAATTTCTAAGTCAAATAGTAGGAATAGGATGGCTACTAGGAAAAATCGTAGTGAGAAGGGGAGTCGTGCTGACCCTAGGGGGTCAAAGCCACATTCGTATGGGGAGAGTTTTTCTGCGTCTGGGTTTATTTGTGGTAATCAAAAAGAGACCAAGGCTAGGATTAGGGATAAAGCTGCTGAGATTAGTATGGTGATTATGATTAAATTCATTATCTTTCCTTGGGGTTTAACCAAGACTAGGTGATTGGAAGTCACTCGTACTGACTTTGAAATACTAGAAAGATATGAGCCTCATCAGTAAATAGAGACGTACAGGAACAATCATACAACATCTACAAAGTGTCAGTATCATGCAGCTGCTTCGAACCCAAAGTGGTGTTCTGATGTGAAGTGGTATTGAATTTGTCGGAGTAGGCAGATAGCTAGGAAGGTTGATCCAATAATGACATGTAGTCCGTGGAATCCTGTTGCTACGAAAAAAGTTGAGCCATATACTCCATCGGCGATTGTGAAAGGGGCTTCGTAGTATTCTATGGCTTGGAGGGCGGTGAAATAAAATCCTAGGAGGATTGTAAGTGTGAGTGATTGAATTGCTTGTTTGCGTTCACCTTCTATGATGCTGTGGTGTGATCATGTAACTGTAACACCGGATGCCAGGAGCACAGCGGTGTTTAGTAGGGGCACTTCGAATGGGTCTAGTGGTGTGATTCCAGTTGGTGGTCAGCAGCCTCCTAATTCTGGGGTGGGTGCTAGGCTAGAATGGTAGAAAGCTCAAAAGAAACCAATGAAAAAGAATACTTCTGAGGTGATAAAGAGGATTATTCCATATCGTAGGCCTTTTTGGACCGATGGTGTGTGATGTCCTTGAAAAGTGCTTTCTCGTACAATGTCCCGTCATCATTGATATATGGTTAGTAGTATTAGTGCTAACCCTAGTGTTATGAGGATGGTTGAGTGGAAGTGGAATCAGATAGCTAAACCTGATGTTATTAGGAGAGCAGCTACTGCGCCGGTTAAGGGCCATGGGCTTGGATCAACCATATGATATGCATGTGCTTGGTGGGCCATTAGACGTTTTCTTGTAGATAAAGACTTAACAGTAGGACAAATACGTAAGCCTGAATAATAGCTACTGCAACTTCTAGTAGTGTTAGTAGTACTAGTAGAATTGCTGTTAAAGTTGCTACTGTGGTTATCATTGGTAGTAAAGTAATTGTGGCAGTTGAAATTAATTGAATTAGTAGGTGACCGGCTGTTAGGTTTGCTGTGAGCCGTACGCCTAGGGCTAGTGGTCGGATAAATAGGCTAATTGTTTCGATAATAATTAAAATTGGAATTAGGGGTGTTGGGGTCCCTTCTGGTAGGAGATGTCCCAGGGCAGCAGTGGGTTGATTTCGGAGTCCTATAATTACTGTTGCTAGTCATAGTGGTACAGCCAATCCCATGTTTAATGATAGTTGGGTTGTGGGGGTAAAGGTATATGGCAGTAGTCCTAGAATATTTAGTGTGAGGATAAAGATTATAAGAGATGTCAGGATTAAGGCTCATTTGTGTCCTCCTTTATTTAGTGGTGTTAGTAGCTGTTGTGTAAAGGTTTTGATGAACCAATTTTGTAAGGAAATTAGTCGGTTGGTTTGATAACGGTTAGTTGGGGATGGAACTAGAATTCATGGCAGGGTGAGTGCAATTGCAATGAGCGGAATACCAAAGTGTGTGGGGCTTATGAATTGGTCAAATAGGTTTAGTGCCATGGTCAGTTTCAGGTGTCGGATTTTAGGTTTTCAGCGTCTAATGTTGTGATTTCATTTGTGAATGTGTGATTCATTACTTTGTTTGGAATAATTGTGAGGAAGATTAGTCATGAGAATATGAGGATTGCAAATCATGGGGCGGGGTTTAATTGTGGCATGTCACTAGAGGTGGTTGGGGGCCACCAATCTTTAGCTTAAAAGGCTAACGCTAATCCCATTTTAGCTTTCCAGTGAGGCGTCTTCAAGCATAAGGGAGGATCAGTTCTCAAAGTGTTCTAGAGGAACGGCTTCTACTACGATAGGTATAAAGCTGTGGTTTGCTCCGCAGATTTCAGAGCATTGTCCGTAGAATACACCTGGGCGGGATGTGATGAAGGATGTTTGGTTTAATCGTCCTGGGACGGCGTCTAGTTTTACACCTAGTGCTGGGACGGCTCAGGAATGTAGGACATCTTCTGCGGAAATTAGAACTCGAATTGGTGACTCTATAGGTACTACTATTCGATGGTCTGTTTCAAGTAGTCGGAATTGTCCCGGTGCAAGGTCTTGTGTTGGGATTATGTATGAGTCGAATGCTAGGTTTTCATAGTCGGTGTATTCGTAGCTTCAATATCATTGGTGACCCATAGCTTTTACTGTTAGATGGGGGTCATTTACTTCATCCATAAGGTAGAGAATTCGGAGGGATGGGAGGGCAATTATGATAAGAATTACTGCTGGGAGGATGGTTCAGACGATTTCAATTTCTTGTGAGTCTAAGATGTGTTTGTTAGTAAGTTTGGTTGTAACTATTACTACAATAATATATAGGACTAAGGTGCTAATTAGGAAAATGATTATTAAGGCGTGGTCGTGTAGGTGCAGAAGTTCTTCTATAACAGGTGAGGCCGCGTCTTGGAATCCTAGTTGTGAGGGATGTGCCATTAAGCTGTGAAGCTTAAGATACGCGGGGTTTTAACCCGCAATTTTGTCTTGACAAGGCAAGGTAATATTCATTTTTACTAGTATCTTATTAAAGAAAGTGACAGAGTGGGTATGTGACTGGCTTGAAACTAGTTCACGGGGGTTCGATTCCTTCCTTTCTCGTTAGTTAGTTTGTACTTGTACAAAAGCAGGCTCTTCAAATGTGTGGTATGGCGGTGGACATCCGTGGAGTCATTCTGCGTTTGTGGTAGTTAGTTCAACGGATAGAACTTCTCGTTTTGCGGCAAATGCTTCTCATAGGATAAATAGGAATATCACAACTGCTACTATAGATACTATTGATCCAATAGAAGAAATGATGTTTCATAGTGAATAGGCATCTGGGTAATCTGAGTATCGTCGTGGTATTCCGGCCAGGCCTAGGAAGTGTTGTGGGAAGAACGTTAAGTTTACTCCTACAAATATTGTTCCGAAGTGGATTTTTGTTCATGTGTCATGCATTGTGTATCCTGTGAATAGGGGGAATCAGTGTACGAAGGCTCCTATGATGGCAAAGACAGCTCCTATTGATAGGACATAGTGGAAATGGGCTACTACATAGTAGGTGTCATGTAATATGATATCTAGGGAGGAGTTGGCTAATATGATTCCGGTAAGTCCACCTACGGTGAATAAGAAGATGAAGCCTAGGGCTCAAAGTATTGGAGTTTCTCATTTAATAGATCCTCCATGTAGTGTGGCTAATCAGCTAAATACTTTTACACCCGTTGGAATTGCAATGATTATTGTTGCAGATGTAAAGTATGCTCGGGTGTCTACATCTATCCCTACTGTAAATATGTGGTGGGCTCATACAATGAACCCTAAAAGGCCGATTGCTATTATGGCTCAAACCATTCCTATGTAGCCGAATGGCTCTTTTTTGCCGGAGTAATAAGCTACAATATGAGAAATTATTCCGAAACCTGGTAGAATTAGAATGTATACTTCTGGATGTCCGAAGAATCAGAAGAGATGTTGGTAAAGGATTGGGTCCCCCCCTCCGGCAGGGTCAAAGAATGTGGTATTTAGATTTCGGTCTGTTAGTAGTATGGTAATTCCTGCTGCTAGTACTGGGAGGGAGAGCAGTAGTAGTACTGCTGTAATTATTACTGATCATACAAATAAAGGTGTTTGATATTGTGAGATAGCCGGGGGTTTCATGTTAATAATAGTTGTGATGAAATTAATAGATGCAAGAATTGATGAGACACCTGCTAAATGTAGGGAAAAGATGGTTAAATCTACGGAAGCCCCGGCATGTGCTAGGTTTCCTGCAAGGGGCGGATATACTGTTCACCCTGTTCCAGCCCCTGCTTCAACACCTGAGGAGGCGAGTAGCAGTAAGAATGATGGGGGCAGTAGTCAGAAGCTTATGTTATTTATTCGTGGGAATGCTATATCAGGGGCTCCTAACATTAGTGGTACCAGTCAGTTCCCGAAACCGCCAATCATAATTGGTATTACTATAAAGAAGATTATTACGAAGGCGTGTGCAGTGACAATAACATTATAAATCTGGTCATCTCCTAAAAGGGCTCCGGGTTGTGCTAGCTCCGCCCGGATTAATAAGCTAAGGGCTGTGCCGACTATTCCGGCTCAGGCACCAAATACTAGATAAAGGGTGCCAATGTCTTTGTGGTTGGTTGAGAAAAATCAGCGCGTGATCGTCACAGGTAGGATGGCCGAGGGTTAGGCGGTGGATTGTAGCTCCATGAACAAAGGTTTGAGTCCTTTTCCTATCAGTTTTAAAGCCTTGTGGTGTACAACATGTTAGATTGCAAATCTAAAGATGCAGGTTAAACCCCCGCCGGGGCTTTCCCCGCCTTTATGCTTAGGCGGCGGGGAAAGTAGATGAATGCTCGCTGGTTTGGGCGCCTAGCTGTTAACTAGGAGTTTGTAGGATCGAGGCCTTCTCATCTAGTAAGGCTTTAGCTTAATTAAAGTGTCTGGGT
>JAOUQW010028435.1:0-11222 GCA_028565825.1 Olivaichthys viedmensis
GACTCAAGAGGGAACCCATCCTCTTCTGGGTGACACCCGATAGTGAGATTATAAATCATTACAGTGAACAGTCATATGGAGACAAACAGTACTAATGTGTTTAAAGGATGTTTGGTAAGAGCATGTAGTAAATAAGAGTCCTGGGATGAGCACAGGCTAGTCTTTATGATTACAGCTGCAGTCAGTAGGAGATGCAAGTCTGCAGTATCCAGGTGAGATTATCTATTTAACATAACACACATATAGTGGAACCACTCCTTTAATTGGCCAAATATTAAAACCTTCATGCGATCATGAATATTATTGACTGGTAGTTTGATCACAGTGAGTGGGCGTAGTGGAATATCGTTTACAGAGCTATATATTCACATTATTTAATTTAAAACGGATACTTACTCAGTACTAGAGAGGAGTCCATATTTTTCAAATATTCGATTATTCAAGAGTCTTAAACGTTGAGCATTATTCAATAGTAATCAAATGAGCGTCAAGACACGATCGCTGTAGATTAGCTGCGAGTCTGAAAGCAATTCAATAAATAGACAGTTCATTTTGCCAGATGGCAGTTTTTTGCGAAAACGCATCTCAACTTACGCCAAAAGGCATAAAACCATCCTCGTCAGCGTAGCATGGCTATCTTTCTCACCACTAACACTGCAGTATTTTTAGCCCAGTGTGCAAATGATTTAATGCTGCGAAACAAAGAGAATTTGCCCTCCATGTCTGTACAAACTGAGACGCTTCTTGCCACATCTCGTACAGCGGTTTGTCTCCGTGGTTGAACTCTGAAAGATAAGCGGCAAACCGGGTCAAATTTAAGTTTGATTTAACTTTAACAGCTGCAAGGCATAAAATCAGAAGGAAAACGTTGGCTTAGCCAGTGCAAAGCGATTTTGTTGCTTATGCAGCAAACTAACTGTGTGGTGGTACAATAAGGAGACGGTTAAGTTAGCTAGTTAAACATGCCATAAGTTACCTCACCGCCTTGTGAGGATGTTGTGAAATGAAATTTCGTTTAAATGTGGAATGTGATGGCGCCGCAGATTGTAGCGAGTGTCGGCCAGGGTTATAACTTGCTGTTAACTACGGTCATAGTATGCGTACGCAAGATGGCTGCCGCTAGTATCCTGCATTCATTCAGTGTATCGATTGTGCACCTTCCAAAAAAATTCAACGACGCGTGCGTATGGTGCAATACCAGCGTAAATAGTGGGGGCAGCGTGGCGATGTTCGCAACAGACTGAACAAACGAGAGCTGTGTCTCAAATCGCAAACTTGGCAGTTAACTAGCTGGCCAACTATGCGCAGCAACTCACACCAACACCAAGAGGGAATTTCAGGCACACATTCAATGTGGGCAAACACACACGCGCACACGACTATAAATGAGGCATCTCCATATGTCTGTATGAATAATAACAAGGTATTTAAACTATAAACTAGGTATTATTGTATCACAGGCGTGTACTGATAAACAGTTATATGATGTACCACAATACCGGGGTGGGTGATGTGGCAAAAATATCATACCATGATACTTGATGTTTACACGATACATGATATGCATCACAATATATTTAAGTTTGCAAAAGTTTATCCCAAAATATTTTTGTAAATGTTTAAAATCAACTGTGGGGGAAAAAAAAAAAGAAAGAAAGAAACTTTAGCATCCAATGACTTGTTACTGTAAGTACAAATGGAATTGCTCAGTGTAATACACACAAGACAAAAATTATTTTAGGCAAATCTGGAGTAGTAGAGCGCGTTCTTTTTGGAGTAAGCGATTCCATAATTCTGTTTAACAAGCTAGAGCATGAAAGTTTCAAAAACATGGCAGACAAAACTTACTCCAAAAATGCTGCCCATCAAAAAACGGGTTCAGTAAACCTGTATTTTAAGACAGAGGTCAACAATATTGTAAACAAATTGAAAGGGAATTGACATACTAATGTAATGTTCTACTCAAGGTTACCCATAACCTACAAACATTTGCCTCTTAAATACAGAAGTACTGGAACTTGAGGTTAAGTCTCTTATTAAAACATCTACAAAAGACAAAGCCCCTCTCTGACAGTGTCCGCCATTGCACCTTAAAGACTGCAGTTAAAAACTGTTGGCACTCTGTGGGTGAAAGACTGACTCACACGTGCCTACATTAGAAAAACCAACATCCGGACGAAAACACGCGCTCTGCCATCATATCCTTCTGTTCAAACCAGATATGAGAGTGTCGCACAAAAACCATGAAGACCGAGTTCCTTTTACGGTGTTTACCCTTGTCCTAAGGGTGCTCTGCGTTTCCATTCATATGAATGTCTTTCGCCTGTCAAAATCACACTGATTGCTTTATTAGCTTGCCCACAAATGACTGTGAAACATTTGCGCTTATAGCCTACCAAACTTTCCTGCTAAATAGAGTTCTCATTGCATCCACATGAAGTGCACTTGATTGACCTCATTAACTCCAGTAATCACTTAAGACAAGTGGTAATCAGTTTAGAAAACATCTCGGTCTTACTCAGTGCTTAGCATTAAACCTACCCTCACTGGTGATTGGGCTCTGGAAGAGACTCTAGTTACACAAGTATGTTTCCACTCGTCCCTTATTTTTATTATATTATTTTAATATGTTTCTAAACAGTTTCTGCTTGTTGCGTTCTGCTGCAGCTGTTACTCCTCATTTGTTTCAAATCATTTCCCAATTATATATTCGCATAGGCCTAAGCAAGTATTGCTTTACGTCATTGACACAACCAGGCTTATAGACCGACAGCTTCATAAATCAATGCCATTTTTCTGCATGACATTCACTGGTAGCCAAAGCGATTTCGAAAGGAGAGGGAGGAAAGTAGACAGGTCACAAGCTTGAGGGAACTCCTCAAGAGCTGCTTCTCTTTCCTATCAAAGTCTTTTCATTTCCAATACCCTTTGAGTGCATCTAACTCACCTTGGGTGAAAAGCTTTTTCTGGTCACTCAACATGCATTCAAACTGTGATCCTAGTGCTGTACTAAACGTATCGTACTGTGGTATTACATCTCAAACATAACTTGGACACATACGTTTTTATCTTATAGTGGAAAATGTTTTGAAATGTGACTGCACATGTCCACAAACACTTTGGTGATTTAGGTTTTAGGCTTGTGGTTATAGGAGTGTTTCACAGACCACAAGGGAAGTTAAAACAGAGTTGGGCAGTAAACATGTTCTGATGTATTCTGCAAATCTCCACTAAACCGCCCAGATCTTCCTGTTGTTGCCAACAGGAAACAGGTAAAGCAGTACACGTGTACACACACACACACACACAGGTTTCTCATACCCAAAGAGTCGTGCATTTTCTGTGGCTGTATCTCAACTGCCATTTTATTGTACATGTAGTGCACTAGGTAGGGTGTACAACGCCATTAGGTTAAATCCCATGTAGGGAGCAAACAAAGTGATGAGGAGAATCATGGATAAGAATACATTACTGTGTAAATAAATAAAAAGGAATCTGAAAAATTCAATTACGATAAAACTGTGACCTTGACATTGGCCCCTAAAGCCGGCAAAAAAAAACCAACAAAAAAAACCGAACATTTCAAAAAGAGAAAGAAACCCACTACACTACGACTGGAGATTCTACCCAGAGACGTTATCAGAATGATTATGTAAGGATTGTGCTTGACCAATCTATGTCTAGAGGATCTGCTACAGAAGCCGCGCTGGTTCATGTTTAGAAAACGAGTCGCTGAACTACGTTTTTTTTTCTACCCATAACTACGGTATTCCCCTTCCAAGTGCTCGGTCCGGACCGCTGAAATACTTTGCTGGGTCCGCATCCGGACCGCGGTCCGCCAGTTGACGAAAATAGTTGGGCTGTACAAAAATAGTTTGTGGCTGATTTTTTTGAAATATTAATAAAAGCTTTCGTACCCAGACATCACAAGTCTACCACTTGACTTAATAAATCACACTGCTGCCATGTTAATTCAATAACTACAGTGACTCCCTCTATTCTTACCAGTTATCATTCTCAACACTGCATTAGAGGAGACATTCAGAGCATCAAAAGCAGCTACTGGACTGTATAAACGCAGATATTCACTCAGACAATTGCTATAATGAGATCAATAAAACTCCCATTAAATTAGAGCGCAAGGAACGGTAATCTCTCTGTAAAAGAGGCTGTATGCACCTTGCTGAGGGAATAGCTACTTCCTACTGCTTTGAGCAAATTCCAGCAGGTACTGCAAGACAGCTGCACAAAAGCTGGAGAGAGTGAGTGGGGGGGAAGGGGGAGCATTCAAGCCAGGCAGCAGAAAATATGAGCAAAGAAGAGTATAAACAGATGCGTCTAAAACTGTGAAAATTCTTTCTTGGCGGCCCAGTGTGTCAGGTTTTTTCAAATCAGATTAAAAAGAAAAATCAAAATCAAGACATCTCGGGATAGATGAAAACACCAGAGAACCAAAAGACGCCACGTTGGACTAGCTGAGGAGGTCTGGCTCTAGAGTAGGCAAAACCGGGATTTCAGCCAATTACAGCTACTGTTAAGTCTGTCTCTCTCCCCAAAGCTTCTCCTCTCTGTATGATTTTATGAGTTAGCTACTAGCCACATATGCTGAACAGCTGCCTCCATAAACCCAGCTGCTTCTCATTTAGTTCTATATAAACCACCTTCCATCATCTCATTTGAGAAAAAGGAAATAACAGGTTTGCTGCAACTAATCAGCTACCTGCTGTCGGAAGTTAGTGCAGATTAAAATTGTTTATTTTGGTTATTTATTTATTTTTTTAATTCATATATTTCATGAATTTAATTCATATAGTTTTTTTCTCCATGCGACTGCCATTTGGGATCCTCAGATTATACAATGACTAAAATGAAGATGGCTGTGTGTGCCTTCTGCGAGTATGTAACGGAGACAGTGCTATGTAATACTAAAGCATTCTCATAGCTCTTTTGCCAATTTAACGCTGATGGACAAACGTGCAGGGAATTCACATTTAGGTTTACATGTTTGTGTGTACATGAACATATTTAGGACAATTTCAGGACATTCAGTTATTTAACATGACAGTTTTTGTATCGATTTAAAAAAGACAGATTTTTTTTTTAAATCACAGATGTTAAATGGTAACGAGTCGGATATTTTGTTATGTTCAGTGCAATAAACTGAGTGAGTGTTCAGATGATGCCAAGTGGGTTTTTTTTGTTTTTTCCCCTCTCTCTATAGTATCGTTTTGATATCGGCCATTGTGAAATTACACTTCGTATCATATCAGTCGAAATTCTGGTATAGTGACAGCCCTGGTTAAGAGTAGGCAAAACTGTGTGGGCAGGTGTTACCCTGTGTGACGGGTAGGCTCATGGTGGCACGCTGAGCAGAGACACTTTATGCTCTCCTGGAGATGGACACACGTCTTTCATGGTGACCCGGACCCAAATTACCAGGCTGGGCTGTGATGGTGTAATCAAGATTCATATGTACCCACAAAAACACACATGTACATCCACACCTATTTATGAATAAAGTATTCAGCTGAACAATTTATATTCATCTTGTTACCGTTTTGATTTATTTTTTTAAAACTACTACATTTAGACAGAATGAATACAAAGTAACAATTTTCAGCTTTACTGACAACTGCAGGGATAAAACCATGAATATTATGAACGAGATCCAAAATGATTTTCTAAAAGATACTTTACATCTTACTCGATTTTAGATTTGCTGTCTGAACTCCATCATGGTCAGAAAAACATCACTGCAACATTGTATATCGGCTACCCACCCGGACCGACACTTTCGTCTGAGGCATTGAAGGTGAAAGCCCAGGCATCTGCATTCTAACCAAATCATGCCAAGCAGGGGACGGTGTTGCCCAAACTCAGGGCAAACTCTGGAAGGTCTTCAACAATTTGGAGGTTTTTCTCCTGCGTATATTGCTCAAAGGACTTTGGAGAGCGTCCTCATCATCAAGATCGGATAGTTGTTGAGATTTCTCTCCGGACGGTCCTGTGCAGGCCCCATTAACCTGGTTCAAAAAGTTCTTCCGTTTTAGCACTGGGAGAAAATCAATGCTTGAAATCCTCATTGGGTGCTATAAGGCACAGTGAGCGGAGCCTGTTCTCTTCAGCGCCTTCAACAACGCCCCATACCTCCTCCCACCCGTCCTCTTCATCACCACCATTGTAATCATAGTCCTCATTCTATGGCTTGTCCTCTTCCTCGGTTAAAGAACCACTGACAATTTGCAAGCCGAGGTGTTTTCGTTTAAGTGTAAAAATCAGGGAGGATAAAGAAATTACTAGCTGCTCTCTCATGCACCAAAAAGGTCCGAAACCAAGAGGTTATGGCTTGTGTCTGCGTGTGCACAGCGGTTAATCCAGCGATGGAGTCAAACAAATGGAAACAAAGCAATGAAACCCGAATAGCACCTGTTAGAATTCAGAGTTTCATTCAAGCCGGTTCATTCCAGAAGGGTCTTCTCTGGAATACTATTTACGGTTGCCATAGTAATGCCATAATATTTCATTATCTAAAATGCTCAATAAAGCGTTAAGTCCGCATACAAAAGCAAAAAAACGATGAAGCCGCTCTACTAAGCGTCCAGCAGCTACTTAATACGTTCACGAATCCCCACCCCCAACCCCGTCAACTTTCTTAGTTAGTCAAAAAGAGCGCACACGGCGCTGAGGAACGTGAAGCTCTGTATTTCCAGCTTCCCCATTGCATTTCATCACCTTCTTGACGTGCTGTGGATTTAGAGGAATGACAGTCTCCCTGTCTGAGCACAGCAGGCAATCAGACACACAGTCACTAAGACATTTCAGGCAGAGACAGCCTGAGCACTACACAGTGAACGTACACACCCTATTTTATTGGAGAAATGTGGGTGTAACTCAAGACATGCTTCAAAAAGAAAGCATGTTAGATTCCAAAATAGACCTGACTGACTAGATCGAAGCAAAAAAAAAAAAAAAAAAAAAAAGACTGACAATGTAGCCTACTGAGCAACACTTCTATATTACCTCATAAGATATTGCTATATTCATCAGTGGTATGCAGAATGTACACTGAGGAAATATGAATCGCAGACATTCATTTCGAAATGGGCGTAGTGGTGGCCAGGATATCGGTAAAAACAAAACACAGAATTAAGTCTTAAGTTTTTTAAATAAAAACATTTCTACCGTGGTTGAGCAAAACTACAAAGGCAACTTGTATATTTACTACACGTTAGCATTTCTCAATTGCTGGATGCGATTGGCTAGATTCTACCCAAAGGAGAATCTTAACGGAACGTTTTGAGCTTGTAGCCAACTACCCACAGAAACTACCCCCTGCTAGCTAGCTGGTCGTTTTACAGGACATTTAAAAATGTCCTCATTAACATCTCAACATTAGCATCTGAACCCACAAATGTTTCCCAAAGTTTCTAGTTCAAATACTGAAACGTCATCATTTTGTCTGTAATGTTCCCCTAACCAGGGTCGAATTGATCAGAGAATGTGCTCAAACACAAACAGCTTCAAAGATCACTTCGAAACTGTGATTGGATTAACATTTCAAATTAGCATGAAAACCCACCAATGTCATCCATCACCATTACTGAGTAGTAAAAGCCCACAGAAATCGCAAAAGCATAAAATATGTACTTCTGTCATATCACATTAACATAAAAACGTGTATCATGATATAGCCAAAATGTTTTATCATGATGTTTTCAAAAGTTTGAAATATAATAGTGTGTGTGTATATATATATAAATAATTTCCCCACCTCTAGAATGGATAACAATTTCACAGACATTTTAAACAGTTGTAGTGTGTTCAGTTTACAACGGAACTTTAGCATGTGCTCGGAGATCCCATCAAACAAATCTAATAAATAGTCGAACTGATTCCAGGCAAAGCTTTCAGCGCCAAATGTGTTCACTCAAATATAAATTTCTCCAGCGTGCTCCAGGGACTATGGTGTTTTATTTCATACTACAACTTGACTGCTTTTTACAACTCGTTTTATTTTGGCTGATGAACTCATGAGATCCAGACTAAAATGCATCCTCTTAACCTACTGTTTACAGCCCTGTAAAGCTATTAAAGACAGCAGTCACTGTATGGACAGTGAGGCTACAGGAGTACCATAATGACACAATATACATAGTGTAATGAGTGGGCATTCATGCCAACGCTGGGTTCTTCGAGCTGAGGTTCTCTCTACACCGCAACCTATCAGGTGGGGTTAATTAGAGGACGGGGCAAATTTACATTTCTGATCAAATGCCTTAAAATGGCACTACAGAGTTCCATTTACTCCTCCACTGGTGAGATTTATCGCCAATAGAGCTGGGGAGCGATAGGAGCCGACATCACATGTGACCGAGACATCCCTTGTGGTTTTAGGACCATTGTCTACCGGCTCTTTCGAACCTGAAAAATTTAACGGAGCCGTCAGCTGCTCCTCAAAGCAGTCAGCACGGCTTACATGTTCGGTTAGCAAAAAAAATTTCAATAAAATAATAATTAAAAGACATTAAAAAAACACTGCAGTTGCTCTTATATAAAACTCAGGGCTTCATGCTACAACATGATACTAAAGAGCTTTGATCGATATTGCCCACCTTCATTTTGCGCTTTAAATAAATAAATAAATAAATAAAAACCATTACTGCATTTCAGCGGCACTATAATGCTACAAAGAGAACCATTTCGGAGCCCAGTGGGTTCCTGTTAAAAGCAGTCTGAAACTATTGTCTAAAGCTATTGCCAGCATCCGTCCCTCTACTGCCAAGCATAAAACACGACTTCGGCAAATTTACTAAACTGATCTCTGGGAAACGTACGACGGGAGTGATCGTCTTGGAGAGCCTATTCAGGGCACGGCTATGAATTAATTATATGGGAGAAAATAAAACTCGAGGCAGCTCAATAGCCGTATTTCTAGCATATATGGAGCTCGATCTGTGCACCCTCAAACGCTTTCCTCCTTTCACTTTCTTTAAAAATAAAACATTAAAAAAAAAAAAAAGGAGTAGAGCATAAATGTCTATGCAGATATATTTATTTCTCAAGCTGGTTTCAGTCTTTCCCTTATGCACAGGGCAGAGTCTCAATTCCTAATTTTCAAAACAGGTTTGTGGATGCATGTGCGAGGTGAATATCTAATTCGAAGAGAACATTATCAAAATTGTGCAAGATAAAAAAAACAAAAAAACAGATGTACAAACAAAACAATTCCACCATGGTTTTGGGAAGTGATCACATCTGATGCAAAAGACAATACTAATGGAAGCACCTTTGGACCTGTGCAATACACAAACAGATTTCCCTGTTGCCAAGACTGATGTAACACACAAACATGGGTGTTGAGATACCGCACACACAATATCGAAAAACGCCAAGCAAGTCATAGATACACCCCTAAAAATGACGTGAATTAAAAAGTCCTACTACAAATCCCCAAATAAGGAAGGAGACGTTTGTCCAGTCAACATTAGCGGTTTTCAATGACTATCATTTTTTTAAGCACCTACATGCCACGTTCATGGATAAATAAGACTTTTAAATAAAAGGGGTCTTAATTCATGTCTTACATTATTTATTAAAAATGTACTTATCTGTATATCCGTACAAAACGCTCGTCATCTGAGAATTTCTGTACGCTACTTGCACATTTACACCTTGTATTACCGTACGTCTCGAATGTGTTGCTGCGTTACCGCAAGACTTTCATGAACTTGTGTTTATTTAAAACTAAGATTACACATCTTAACATTGTTTAAAGCAAACGAAGAGTTGGGCATGCGTTTCTGAAAAAAAAAAAAAAAGATTTGGGGGTGAGCCTCACCGGTCCAGCACAAATGAAATAAGCAAAAAAAGGTTAAAGACACCGAGAGCATGTCTTCTCGACTACGTTGTGTAAATTTGATTACAAATCAGTCCTCAGTCTTAACCGATCATAAATCTGTATGCATTGTATCTGCCACCAAGTGCAATTGTCTGCGTGTAAGCAAAGCTGAGAGGAACGGCGTTATCGCCTTCATGAGACTTTCAGGAAACGTGTGTTAGTCCGTCTAGAAGACGTCTAAAGTTCTAAGGTTTTCCAAATATTTTAGTATTGTAGACCACCGTATCACACATGGCTCTACCTGCAAAATTCTGATACAACAATATGTGCTGACTCACTCGGCCCCAGAAAAAAACTGTGATAATTAGTAAAAAAAAAATAATAATAATTGTTTACAGACTCGGTGTATTATCCATGTTTGCTTTTACATAAGAGGGTTTGTTTCTGGGGGAACGCTTTCACAATTAAATGGAGCATATTAAATTAGTTATACAATACGCCGATACGCAAGTCGTAAATCTAACTGGCTTCAGCCTTTATACTTGTTCTTTTGTTGCCTGCACATGTAAAAATCAGTGTCAGTAAATATAATTGTTTGGGGTTGTAACCAATAACACCGCCCGATCCTCCAGTTCTACAACAACGCTGCGATTGTGTCCGTATCAGATGCCACGGAATTCCTCACCTCATCACTCCATATGGAGACAAAAATACAAGCAATTGTATCCAAATACAAACAATAAACCAAGTGGTGAACAAGTTCAGGGATTGGTTTAAGGAGAAGAATATGTGGCATCTCATTAATTAAGTGGAGCTGCATGTGTATAGACTGTTCTCTTTCCTTCTGTGAATAACTAAATGAACATTGCACTCCTGGGGGGAGCGCCACAGTTAATCCAAGTCGTTTGATGCCGTGTACCCCTAGTTGAGCTTTGTAATCTTCACCGGACTTAGCTCATGTTTTGTCATATGACATGTTACTGTTGAAAATGAAGAATTAACTAGTGCACCATCCACAGCACAAGCTCACTCAAATAAAAAAAATCGAGGCAACACGTTTTTAGACGGCTGAATGCATTATGGAAGCTACGTTTTGGAGGTCATTCTTCCACAAGATCCTTTGTGACATCCAGTGAAGCACAGAAAAACCAGTACTGTGGGTCACGATTCTGCTCTTGGCACTGTAGAGTGCGTGTGTGTGCGTTTTCTCAGGGCCGTAATGGTCTCCAAGTGTCTACGAGCAAGCATAGAACCTTAAGTTGAAAACTCATAAGACATTCCTCAAATAACTAGTCCAGGAGTGCTTACATCAGAATCAGAATCAGAATCAGAATTAGGTTTATTGCCAAGTAGGTTTTCACATACAAGGAATTTGCTGTGGTAT
>JAOUQW010028436.1:0-11221 GCA_028565825.1 Olivaichthys viedmensis
AGAACCGAGTCCCCTTTTAAGTCCACTTATATTGTGAACACCAAAAGCACTGAGGTCATTTGCAGCTAGTTCCCTTTCAGGTCCACTTTAACAGGATGGGGTATGGTTCATTTAAAAAGAACTATATGTGAAAACACTTTTAATTGTATTTTTGTTACTATATCATTTTAAGGATACATACTGTAAGAATAGTACCCTCGGTACTAAAGGCATTTATACTTTACCTGGGTATAGCTGAAAATGAATACATTTAATTTTACTCAGTTACATTTCTTACTCCTTACATTTTCATTTAGACCTTCCAAGTACTCATTACAAATATTAGACATCAAGACTCAAATATCTTTTCCCCCTTTTTACCGGCTACCAATTCAATTAATCACATTTCTGTGCATTTTAACTTTATCACCTCTATTTAAAACATCTAATCAAATCCATAGCAAATCATCTTTTTGAGTGAATATTTGCTCTTCATACATTTAAGTTACTTTAATGAGAAAAAAGAACATTTATAATAAAATCCAACAGGTGGGGTTGATGTGCTTGGAGTTAATTCAATTTCATACAAATTAATTCATTAAAAATAAGTCTGAACGCTAACCCCGCCTCTAACCCCAACCTTAACTTACCGTAACTTTAAAAAAAATACAATTTAAGTCATGCGAATAGTTATGAATTTGCAAGTGCGAGACCATGTCGAAAAAACAAACAAACATGTATTGACTTCTAATTTCAGCTAAAATCTTTTACTTATTACTTTTAAATACATGAGTACATTTAAGTGTGGGCTCTTTGTAACTTTCACTCAAGTATAATTTTAGGATTTTGACACAATACCCATACCTTCATCTAAATATCATTTTTCCACCCCTGATATACTCCTTTTGTTGGTCTGTTGTTTTGCAAAGTCTTGCATGTATTTTTTTCTGCATTCATGAGCCATGTTTCCGATTCCCGGTTTTCCGATTTCTGTGATTCCGTGTTTCCATGTCTCGCTGGTTCTTCTCGTCATTCGCATATTTAGTGTTTTCTGGTATTCGACCCTAGCCTCTCTGTTTGACCTCAAACACTGATATGCCTATGACGGCCTTGCATGCTATTGATCTGGCCCTGCTGTGGATGAGGGTAATTATTATTGGATTAGCCCACATAAAGAGACTTTGCATCCACATCAACTGCCTCCGGCTCTTAATTGTTACAGTACAGTTGTTGGCCATGTGGGTTTTTTTTTTTTACAGAACTGTTATTTGTAGCCTCATTGTTTGTCTTAAATGAATAGTTCAGCTGCATTTATGCAATTTTCCACAAATGTAGTTGATCAGCCAAGACATGAAGGAATTTTAAGAAAGTGATTCCCGATTCAAGAGGAAAATTGTGTAAATGTCATTTTTGACCAAACTCATCCCCTTTGTGAGTTATGACTGGAGAGGTCTCTGTTGCATTGTCATGATGTTACTGGTATTACCAGATACGGCACATTGGCGTGTCCTTGAGAAAGGCTCACCTCTGTAGCGCAGCAGCAGGGAGCCTGGCCTGGGCTGCTTCTCGCTGGTAAAGTGGATGGAGATCTGGTTACTGGAGCTTTGCACCACCAGCCCCTTTGTCAGCACGGACTTGTTGGCCAGGATGGAGGGCTCCAGGCCACCTAGGTCCTCCAGCACAACGTCCTCGCCCTCCACCAAAGTCGCATTCAGCACCTGCAGATGGAGAACATAACAAAGAGAGACATTTGATCAATCATGGAGACTTAGCATGACTGCTGTTGAGAACTTCATGGCGGCTGACCAAAGTAGTTAATACTGGGTATTTATGGAGGTATCATAAGTACCTGCCACTTACTGTAAGACACCTAGTTACATCAGAACGCAAGATTGTAGACATCATCTATCATCCAAATCCATTAAAACTTTAGAAAGATTTTTATGCCTTTTATTCTGATTCTGTTTGAACCGGTGGTGATCATACACATTCTCTGTATTATGTTTTTACCTGTGGACAACCTAAAGTTTTTTATTGAGGTCTGTCTTACATCTGGGTTTTATTTTAGAGTTTGAGGGCTGTATGCACTGATGAGTGTTCTCGGAGGTGGTCAGTCTTTACACTCTTGATTTATGATTTATGCAAGTTTCAGAGGAGGATAAAACAATGTTTCTAGAGCAAAAACAATTGGCTGACTATTTACCACGTGCTTTTTTCTCTATACCCACATTCAACCAAGAGCAGGACCAGAGGTCTTTATACATCAAAAAACTTTACTTTAAAGAGAAAATAGAGCCTGATGGTATGTCACCTGATCAAATGAGAGCTATGTGGTTGCAATTCGTTCGATTTCATATGAATGAAGTTGTAAGAAAAGCTACAAATACTAATCCCACCCCTAACCTTAACCTCAAACTTCATAACTTTTTGAGTTGTGTGAATTTACTTTTTACTTTAAATACTTGAGTACATTTAAGTGTGGACATTTGTAACTTTTACTCAAGTATAATTTTGATTAGGTCCTTCCACTAATTGAGTAATATTTTGACACGGTACCCCAAACTTTCACTTAAGTTTAATATTTACTGCACATTTTCCACCCCTGACCTGGACTAACCAGGACTGGATTTTTAGCTGAGAATCCTGAATGTAACCTAAAACTACATCCAAACTCCTAGTTACCAAACCAGTTAACCAGACAATAATTTTTTAACAAGCATACTTACAAGTTTAAATATTTTTTGTATTTGTAACTGTTACCATAAGATAATATGTCTACCCTCCCATTGTGCCAAAAGTTCATTTGTATATAAACTGCATAAATACAGAAAGTCCAGTGACGGTCATCAGTTAATGAGAGCACATAAAAAATTACGGGAAAAAAAAAACAATCGACACCCGAAAAAGGTCCATAATTATTGCATTATTCAGAGTTCTGAGCAAGGGGATTTGGACCGAGGGAGTTCCATTACAGAGTCAAATCTCAAGGTTGATGCAGGTCTTGGTGAGGGCAGGACCCTCCTCTGACTGTCTCCCTCGAGTAATGAAAGTGTCAGAGCGAGAGAGGTCTCTCAGCCACACCGCAGCGCCGAAATGAATTTGGTCATGTTGGAGGAACCAGGCGGCCCTCATCTTCAGGGCGAAGCTGAAAGGTATTTTCTCTGAGAGGCACAGAAAAGCCAATGTCAAGGAACCTCTCATCTCTTTGCACTTAGTAATAAGATTCTGCAATTTACCTGCCTCTTTGCCGGCAAAATAACAAGCAACAAGGCGATGCTGAGTCAAGGTCTGATGACATGCAAACGTAAATATGTCGTGAAATTTTAAAACTAATTTCGAAAGAAAATTGCAGGCTCAAATGCAATGCCTTTGAATTCAGAATATATTATCCATGATGGCTTAGATATAACTGCAGCTGGAATGTGCTTTTTATATAAAAATAATGAGGACAGACACAATGCAATATTCCCCCCTGCTTTAAGGGTACTGGCAAGGAAAAGGCCACATGCAGCAGTACTTTTTATTTACATTATCAAAGACATTTTGTACTGAAACTACAGGTTGTACAGTACTGTGCAAAAGTCAGAGACTACCTTTTTGTTTATTTGGTTTTCAATCAAATGGCCATTTAGTACTTATTGTTAATTATTTGTTGGCAAAGAAAAAAAGTTTTATAGGTTTTATAGTTTTATGGTATTTTATAATAACAAAGTTTCTATTTGCACCCGGATGAAAATAGCATGTGTAACAAAATTGGCACGTACTGATTTAGCAACATTGGTTAAGCTAGCCAGCTACATAAACGTAGCACTGCACTGATGTTAGCCAGCTAAGTAGTTAATTAGCTAAGTTGTCACCTCTCCAGCAGTAGCTATTTGAAAGTCAGATTTTCTAACAAGCTAGCTAATGTTAGGCTGAGTAATATAGTGTGTAATTAAAGCCAAGCACTCGCACTATTATATCGTGTAATTAGAACCATTACCCAAGTTTTCTAGGAAGTGTTACCCTCCAAGATTGGTGGCTATCGTGTGACAGAGGGAGAGTAGGCATGTGGGAATTTGACAAACCTGGGTGTAAATAGTACATATTCCTATTTTCACCCATTCTCGTGGCTTAGAACTGTTTTTTACAGAACAAACAAATGTGGTTTTAACCTTTTTTAACACAATATTCTTCCCCAAAACACATATTTTCCCCACAAATAAAATAAACAGGGAGATAGATAGATAGATAGATAGATAGATAGATAGTGAGTAAGTGAGAGAAAAACAAAGGAGGGCTTTATGTTTATCTTCTTCATTGTGAGCAAAACCATTTACTGATTATCTTACGGGCCACGGCTGAATACAAAACAAATGCACTTCAATCTTGTCGTGCTTTCTTTCTCACTCTCTCAGCAATCCCTCTCTCCCTCAATGTTTTCATTTGATGGTGGCTGGTTCGATCACACACACGGTTTGCTGAGAATCAGTGGCAGAACGCCGACATTTCATTACGCCTGTGCCGGGCAAACCAAAGCTCATTCATATTTCAGCCTCTTGCATCCTCCTGAAGAATGCTGGAGGCCTGTTCACACTTGATGGACTGCATTCTGAACACTACTTTAATAAAGAGCCTGGGTTTAAAAAAAAAAAAAGAACTATTGCTCTGAAGAATGGATTAGTGCTCTAGAAGCTCCTCCAGGCCCATCTGGTGTAGTACTTCAGCAAATCCAGTGAATGTGAATTTAACCCTCTCAGACCTACAGATGGGTGACAAATTAAAGATAAAACCAATATATAGTGTGTTAGTAAGGTGTCGGACCACCACGAGCCACCAGAACAGCTTCAATACATTTTGGCATAGATTCTACACGTCTCTGGAACTGTACTGGAGGACTGATGGCGCACCATTCTTCTAAAATATATTCTCTCAGTTGGTGTTTTGATGATGGTGGTGGAGAGCTGCTGTCTAACACTTTGCTCCAAAATCTCCTATAGGTGTTCAATTGAGTTGAGATCTGGTGACTGCGAATGCCATAGCATATGATTTACATCATTTTCATACTCATCAAAGCATGCAGTGACCCCTCGTGTTCTGTGGATGAACTAATTTGTTCAGGTTTTTCCTTTCTTTTGTCATCTGTCTGTACATTAGGGCCTGTGTAAGTTGCAAACGGACGATATTTTCATGGAACCAATCAGACTAAATTCTCCTGTTGGTCAGAAGACACTTCGATTCACTGGCTTACTAATTAGCCCAATATTTCCAGTTAAACAGGAAAACTACACTTCCTGCACTCAAGGAACTAAGAAGTAGTGATGATCTAAAGACAGCGTGGAATTTCAGTTGGTCTGAAGGAGTTGAGATGTTTCTCTCTAAACAGATATTCACTAAGAGCTAGAAATATTGATGTTCAATTAAATTAAATTTGCAAGTAGAAAACATCATGGCAGGTAGGCAGAATGGTACAACAAATTTTTTTAAATTAGCTGGATGCTTAATCATGTAGTCAAAGACCGGCTGGTTTAATCTGCTGTCCATACGGGCTGGTATGATTATGGACTATCTGAGACATAACTCAGGGAAAGATAAGGTTTTACAACAGGGTTCCCCAATTCTGGTCCAGGAGGGCCAGAGTCCAGCACATTTTGGTTACCTCTCCACATCTAACACACTTCCTAATCCTGGTGACTGACTTGCTTTCCCTGAGTCATGTCACAGATAATCCATAATCACACCAGCCTGTATGGACAGTGGATTAAACCAGCCAGTCTTTGACTAAATAATTAAGTATCCAGCTAATTAAAAATTTTGTTTTACCATTCTGCTTACCTGCCTTGCTGTTTTCTACTTCCAAAATGACCCCTTTATTTCTAGCTCTTGCAAACATTGGGGAAGAATGGGGGAACCTTGATATACAGAATAAAAAGCATGAGGGGAAATGATGAGTGTGCATTATTGCAATCTCCAGTATTGTGTGAGTGGCATTTAGATTTCAAATCAGGTCTGAAAAGTCATTATATAAATAAATTATATGGTTATTCTTTTTAATGCAAAGTATGCCTGAAATGCATTTTGAGTGGTGTTTATCTTAAAAGTGGCCTTCTTAAAAAAATGCCTAAATATCCCCAAAAGGTTTTTGTACTTGGGTGGACAAGTGAATGTGTGTTCCAGTCTTTCCCTAACTTTTTGGCTGGCGGCCTTTTTGGTTACGCCATCTTGTTGCTCTCCTTCAGAATTTTCAACAGAACAGTTGTTTCCTTCTTCTGACTTTTCGTCTATTTGCTTGACATTTGCGAAACATTTGGATGAAAATGTCCCAAAAGTCAACCAGGAGAGATAACAGTCATTGCAGAGGAGGGCCTCAGCTGGCTCTCTGCCTCCTGGGAAAGCGACTTAAGCAAAGGATCATTCATCACATGGGTGTGATAAGAAGCTCAACCGAAATCCACTGCTCTCTGCACGGGTCCGGCGCTGTGCAATGGGAACCCTGCAAAAGTGCTGAGGGAGCCTGATAGCTGTGCAGAGACCCCTGTTATTTTCGCCTGGGTGTCCACATTCAATTACAGAAGGGTTATAGGCTTTAGATGCAGCTCCCAAGGGGCAAGTCAGTGGCATCGGGAGCTGTGTGTAATAATGTAGTGGTGTGAGATGAATCTCAAGCGCTTGGCCTAAATATAAATGTTGAGAGTATGATCAGAATGACACGAGGTATGGCCGATTAAAGAAAATGCGTGCAACGATGCAAAGACAAGGACACTGTAGCTGAAGGGAAATAAAATAAGTCGTGATTGAACACCCCCCTGCGTCTGATATGTAATATTTAATACACATAGACCTGACATATGCACTGAAGGACAGTGCGAGTCCCCACAGGTCTGTCATCTGTCACAAACTGCAGCATGTCAGTGTGAGCCAGGGACATCTGTCCGCTTTTTAATTATGAAGGATCATAACCTTATAACCGAATGAGCATCACTCCTTTTGATGAACATCAGCCAGAACGCCAAAAGTCCACCTGCAGAGTGTCAAACACAACCCTTATAGACAGACCAAGATTGATGCCAAACTAATAGATATTCTTTATTGGGAGCACAGCAAAAACCTGTTTCTATATGATGTAGGTTGCAGAGGGACAGAAATTAGTATTTTGTACAGGATTAGATCAGTCTATGCCTGGATTTACTGAAGGTTTGCATGTGTAAAAACACATGCAAACTTGACAACACTGGGAAAAAAAACACACGTGCAAGCTGATTTACTAACAGAATCTACGGAGGATTGCGTCTTTCACAAATGAGCAAATTTGTGGCATTTTTTACCTATAGGTGCAAAGTACAGGGCAGAGTCAATGCAAATCGAGTCATTTTGCACCCGCAATGCGTTTTACTGAGCCTGAAAATCACCTCGGGAATAGAGATTGTGTGCGCAAACTAATGCGACCGAAGGGCAGGTATTACATTCATGGAAGCCCGTTTCTGACGGTTGAAGACAAAATTATACCATTTACTAAATCAGAATGGTGAGAAAGTTTATCAAAATTATGCCTCAGTGTCTCAAAACAATCAGAAAGTTTCTCAAAATAATGACTTATTATTGCCACGGCTGGTTTCATATTAAATATTCACCGCACCTTCCCACCTCCAATGCCAACAGCATAAACCTTATGAACAGAATACACACTCCTGCCTACACTCTTTCATTTTGTGTTTATGTCGTATTTTGAACAGTTTTTTCGGCACATCTCATTGCCTTTAATCGGCCTTATACTTGAGTTTCAGTTTCGTTTGACTCTTCCTGGAGTCTTGCTGAGATCCAAACTCGCTGTGGCTATCGAGAACAATTACTCTGCACAAAAATTAACATATTGTTTCCTCCCCTGACTTCTTCTTTGTAAATCACCCACAACATTCCCACTAACTGTGCTCAATTTATGCGATTGCACACGCAAATTAATACTTGTTATTTGGGATCTTAGTAGGACTAAATCAGGGCCTAAGATAAGATAAGATAATCTTTATTGTTGTTGTACAAGTACAACGAGATTCAGTGTGCAGTTCCCCGCCAAAGCTACATTACATATAAAAGAATAAGTAAAAAAAGAAAAAGTAGAGGGAGAGGTTGTATAATTGAACTAAATGTTCATGGTATGAGGAGTAACATGTGTGCAAGTCCTAAAGCTGTCTTAAAGCTGCATATGTGCGAATTTTTTATATTTTATTAAAAAAAAATTTTTTTTGAGGCAGAGGCTATTTTTACCTGGGTAAAAATAGGAATGTAAACTATTTGTATCCAATTTAGTCGTTACCAATCCCCACTTGCTAGTTAGACCTCCCTCTATCACACATAGCCACCAACCTGGGAGGGTGAGGGCTAACACTTGCTATCAAACTTGGCTACTGGTTGAAATTAAATAATATAATAGGTCACCTAATGTTATCTAGCTTGCTAGCTCTTGGTTTCAAATACATATACAGTACAATGGAGTCCAAAACTACCATGTTTTACTTTTGTTTTGATCCACTGTGGTGTCAATCTCTCTTCTGTTCATCTCCTTACATAAAACCTTCTGTTACTGCCAATAAATCTCAAACTTGGATTCATCAGTAAATAGGACTTTTTTCCAGTGATACACTGTGAAATGCTAGTATGTCTTAGCCCATGCCAAGCGTTTAGCCTTGTTTCCTGAGAAGTGGTTTAGAGACGCTATTCGTCTTTTGAGACCACTACTAGCTAGCTTTTTTTTGACACTACTTTTGCTGATTGGAGTCTCTTTCTTTATTCAACACATTCTGTATCTGTGATGAAGTTGCTGTTCTCTCTCTCAGTGACCTGCACTATAATCACACATTATTTCCCAAAACTTGAGACTAGCAGCTTAACTATGACAACTAAAACAACAGATGGAGGCTTAAATTTTGTGAATTTTTTCACAATGAGGATGAAATAACCTTTACACAAGACAGCCATGTGCTACTAAGCATTTGGTAGCAATGTGATAATTGAAGTCAAATGCGAGTATGGGCAATGAGTGGGCTGGAGTGTGAAAATATGCTTGGATTTATTCTCAGGCATCTCAGGAGGACATTGAAGAGAAAGGGAGATTCACATGACTTCATGTCTGTGCTAGCGAAGTGAGGAGAAAAGAGACGAATGATGAGGCGGAGATTTATCCAAGAAAATATTCGCCAGTAGGAATTCAATTAAAATCCAATCCAGCTGGCATCAGAGGCATGATGGAACGTGTCTGCGTGGAAGGTCACACCTGTCCTTCAGCCATTGTCTCAACAAGCAAAAAGATTTTAATGAACACTCGACACTGCTGACTTTGGATGAGGCAGAGAATATAAAAACAAGCAGGAGAGAGGTGGAGGGGAAAAAAGGTAGTGCAGATAGATACACTGTGGATTGTGTGTATATTTGTGCTTTAGGACATGGAGAGTGTGTCATGAGTGATCTATATTAAGAAACGTAGGGGCTTACACCGGGGCTTTCCTACTGTCAGTGATATGTGGATAATGACTAGAGCCGTGTGTGTCTGGGTGGCCCAGTATAGTGCATAGGGAAGAAGCCGAAGTCTTATCGTGGCACACACAGATACAGATTGCTACACTCCTGTGGGCCCAGCCAAGTGTGTGTGCTCCTAAACCTCGGGGCAGAGACTGGCTATCTGTCCACTACTCTGCCAATCTGGGTGTAAAAAGAAAAGCCCTACGGTTGTCATCACAGGCTGATCACATACATCCTGAAACTTGTTAAGCCATCAGTTTTAAGAGTTCCAGGAAACAGAAAAGGTAGCAATACATGGTGTACTTCTTATTATAGAGATAGCTATGGTTAATGTAATAATCTATGAATTTCAACACATTTTTCTGTACTGAGGAAAGAACGGAAAACCTGCTTACTCCAAACCCAGTTCTAATGGAGGTCTGGTAGAAGGCCAAGTAGACACTGTACGATTTTAGATATCCTGTTCTTTAGTGACAACTCACACGGTACATTTGTGAATCACCTGTCCTGTATGGCCAAAGCACATGATCTATATGCTTACACTGTACGATACAACTGACATGCCACGACTTGTGTGCTCACACTGCACGTGAAACGTGACCTTTACAGACAGTTTTGTCTATTGAAGAAGTTAAATATTCAAAACCTTTTCTTCTCGCAGCTTCAGTGGCCCTGTCAGTGTGAACGTATAGTGCTCGCTTATGTAGTATACAAGAGCAACGGTTCTCTCCTGTATGGTAGTAATCTTTTATTCTTAGTTTATTGAGAACGTTTAATCATTTCTGTGTAATTTAATAAATTATTGTATAGACTGAATTTGCTTAGAATTAAGCTTAGTGAGAGTGAAAAAGTACTGTGTGTGTGTGTGTGTTTTTTGAAGGTCGAAAAACATCTTTAAGTTTTGTCTCAGTAACCGCAGTCACACGCGCACACACACAAGCAGGGCCGGACTTAGGGTGTTGGCGGCCCCTGGGCTCGAGCCATCATTGGGGCCCTATACCTACACCATTACATGAATCTATAACTGCTCGAAACAGAAAAAAAAAACAAGGCTACTATAACACAAAACTGCATCACAGATTATAAACAGAGGGAGAGACATATGCAATGAAAGAGCTTAAAGTTGTAATTAATTGCCATCACAACACAAGAATGCAAAGGTGAGCAAGGTGGGTGTGTCTTTGCATTAGAGAGAAAAAGAAAAAAAGGATTACCATGGCAAGCAACAATATAAGACCAGGGTTACCACTACAGCAATTTTGACAGAAAAAGTAACCACAACACAAAAGAAACACCATGCCACCACCTTAACCGAACCATGCCGAACCGAACCTCGACGTAGCCCACACAACTTACAGTAGCTTTGGCAAGGTTAGCTGATGAACCTGCCGCGCTGCATGCGCCAGTCTGAGGAGACGTTGATAATGATAGTACCGCACCTGGAGTCACATAGTCACTGACGCTCGATTTAAAAAGTCAGTTGTGGAATTCTTTTGAGCATCTCCCTTTCACGTGCATCCTTTTCGTTTAGTTTTTCCTTTTCTTTTTTTGCGCTCCATTATAATATTTTCTGTTATCCGACATGATGACAATTAGCTAGCTAACATTGAAAGCCCACGTGACTGCACCTGCGTGAGTTCGTAACCCTCCCGTTGGCAAAACGTAAACCAATCAACAAAAGCCAAATATGACCGACGTACAACTAAGCAAATCAAAGCACCTCTTTCAACGAAGTATTGAACTTGGACGA
>JAOUQW010028437.1:0-11217 GCA_028565825.1 Olivaichthys viedmensis
TGTAGAATAAATCTGTAATGTAATGAAACGTGGAGAAGGTGAAAGGGGTGTGCAGACTTTCCGGCTTGACTGTATATATAGGAGATTATGTTTAGGTCATTTTTACCTGAGGTTTTTTTTACAAGGTGAAATAAAACTGTAAAAGTTACTGGTCTTTGTAAATATGAAACAAAAAGGTGATTTAGTTCTATTTAATTGTATACACTAGTTACAGGGTTGTAAGGGTTGGGCGATACGAGCTCAAATTCATATCACGATATTTTCCACTACCCAGACGATAGCAATTTGATATCATAATATGCCAAAAAAAAGTAATACAAAAGATTATTCTACTTACTTAATAAAAATTCAAGAACCTCAAGTACTTGGGGAATGTTATGTTTTAACTTTTACCCTGAATACAAAAAGTGCAGTTTTTTGGAAAATTATAATTATGTCAAAGCTGTAAAGTAAAACTGTAAACTTCACGATTTTTTAAAATAAAATTAATATAGGCTATGAAAAATCCTCGGCTACTTTTGACTTGCTGTCGCGGGTTGATTTTGTTGGCTATGGGTTGGGGGTGGGGGGATTTGCATACATTAATTTTTATTAATATTAGATTAGTTATATCACTGTATTTCAAGCCAAATAGGTAAGATGGAGTTTTTTATTTATTTAAACAGTAAATATGGTTTTGACTGGTTTGGATTATGAGCTTACATTACAAATGTAATGTAACGTTATTCACTACCGGTATACCTCCCAGCCCTACAGGGTTCTTGCATCAACATAAAACGTTTTTAAACGTTCCACATTCAGTTTTGTTGCTAATTTTGAAGTTTATTAAGTGTGTCATTAAAAAGGAAAACTAATGCATGAAATGTGACGTGCATTAGGGAGGCCAAATTAGTGCAGAAAATAAGGGAATGTCTAAAGACAACAGATTTAGAACCTTTATAACGCCGTGGCGCGGCTTGCCAACAAATCTGAACCCAGGACTATCCGTATCCTGGCTGAGTGCGTGTCGGTGTTGCCATCACATAACGCTACCCGTGAAAGTAGGAGGAATTTCTCTGGAGGTTATCGGGTGGTGACTAGTGACAGGCACGAATACTTACATACTCTGAACAAAAAAAAATTCTAATGAAACCAGGCATATCTCATTTTAAGTTAAAAAATGAGCTGTGTGTCTCCCTCACAGAGTGAACTATTGAGCACGAGAGACATGGCAAGTTTGTTTTAATAGCAGCGCTCACCTAAACACAAAGGTGCCAATACTTTAATCTTTCGTGAAAATACAGACATTTGACTGCAAACTTTATCGGATGACGTTAAAATACAACAAAAACGCAAGGAGTCGAGCACTTTGTGTGGCTGAATCTCAAATGGTGTTCTACACTATGCATGTAGGGCACTAGGTAGGGTGCACAGCTCAATTATGTTATAGCTCAACTACGTAGGGCGCAAACAAAGTGAATAGGAAGCCATTTGGGATTTGGCGCAACTTCAAGAGGGCGGATTTTACTTGGATCCCAGGTAAGACATGTAAAATCAAGCCGAATAGCGACCAGAAAACATTGCTGTGGGTAAATGAATAAAAATGAATCTGAAACATTAAATTGGATGATAAAATTGTGATGTTGCATCTTAAATCCGCAAGCAAAAGGACATTTGAAAAAAGAAAGACATTTTGATGATTGCGTTTGACCAAGCGATGGTTTGCACTATTTCTAGCTCCACCTTTTTGTCCTGGCTCGGCTCGCATGGTACCTGGGTAAGAAAGGTAACCAAATTCAGCACGAGTACTTGGGTACGGCACGGCTCTCTTGCGGTGGAAATAGCAACAACATGCGGGATCATGGTTCATTTGCAGAGCCGAGCTGCACAGTCCGGTGGAAAAGCGCCATTCATGTCTTGATTCTATATTACTTTGACAACATCCATACTATTTCCAAAATAAATCCTAAATCCTAAAAAGAATCCTGATTTAACCGAATTGTTATAAAATTTTAAATAGCTGGACTGGGTCAATGGGACATCCATTGCTATATATTAAACAGAACGTAAGGATTAAGAAAGGTTAAAGGTCAAAGGAGAGCTGACGTATCTTCATTATTATCCTTCGTAAGCACTGAGCAGAGTGTAAGAAAGTCTAGGATGACTTGCTTTTTTTCCCTTTTGTGCATATTGATTCGCGCAGACACCAGATTTCAGACCCCAGACCCCCTCATTTCACGGCGGCAGTGAAATGAATTGTGTTACACATTCGCTTCCACTGTCTTGCTCAAACGCAGAGTGCTGCTGCAAACCTCCTTGACAGATCTATTGTTTGTTCCTCAGCAGGAGAGCATTAAATCTCTGCACACAACGACAGCGTGCTCTTTCCTGTGCAGCTCCATTCTCCAGTTTCCTGGAGAAATATCTCCTGTATTGACTGCCTGCTTTCTCGTTTCGTCTCACATTGGAAAGCCCCCCCCTCCTTCGAGCTCTCTTTGACACAGGAAAGCACATCTCTCCATTCACCTCTTAAATTCCACGCAGCTTCCCGAGCCGCCGCGCAAAAACAGGATGGCACAGAGAGGCAAACCGGAAAAACGTGGAAGGTTTGTCGGTTGCCAAGCGACAATGCAGCAATATTAGGACATATTGCAAGAGATCATTAAGCATTTTTGGATTATGCCACTTTGCATTATGTTGTGGTAAATCATAATGTGAATGGAAGACTAGCTGGCATGTAGACTGATGTTCATGTTGACATAATAGCTAGCTAAAGTTCGGCTGAACCAACTGAACAATTCTGACAGAATTAGCTTTTTGCTTCTGTACTGTTACTTGAATTGTTGTAGGTGGCGTCTGCGCTCCACATCTCCCCATTCGAACATTCTACTATATTTGCCTCACGTTGTGGGTGCCACCTCAGCAAATTACATTGGGCTGTACAATGGGCTCGATGGGCCATATTTGAAGATTTGGGATTTGCGACACAGATGGATTCGGCTCACAAGGACAGTCCTAATCACCTTGACCCATCATAACTGGCCATAGACTTAATATTAAGTCCATTATGACCACCACCAAAGTCTTCACACACCAGTTTAATTTTCTTTAAAAGGGTATCCCTTATCCAAAAACGACCCGCATAGTTTTCATGGGAAAATATTATTAATATATGGTTAATGTAGTGTTTTGGACCTGATGGTTAACACATCAGCATTTTTTTTAATCACCCTGCAATCATCCCAAGCAGAAACTCGCACTGTCCCCAGGACTGAGGGACGCCGTTAATTTTAAGCTCCGTCAACTGCATTAGCAGTTACAGCCTTAAATGCTCCTTGAATACAGCTTTTAAAGCTAGATATTGCAATTTATAAACTAGATTTTGCTCCAAAAAAGAAGTTTTACTGTGACTACTGAAATCGCCAGACCCAATGAGCCAATGATCTGCATCTATACTGTCGATACAATTACGTTACATTTGTAGGGCACAATGCAAGTTTGGAAACAAAGCCTTTCAACAATGATAAAATAATATAAAATATTAAAAGGAGCAGTGACTTAACATGAACTGTGACCATAACAAAGCTTTTAGTGGACAACGTTGTGATGGAATTGAAAACTGTTAGCTAGTTTTTTCTTTTTTTGCTAAATAGTATGGAATAATTGCTGTGGTTGTAAATAGAGTTATTGCATTTTCTTCAATAGTTATGCAATTTACTGTTATATTTAGCCATGTTTTCTTACATGTTGCTTTCAGATTCGACGAGTTCCACATTTATCTGAATTGTGACCTACTGTATCCAGTTAAACAAGTATGCTGGCCACACCAGTTAGACACCTAGCAAGGTCACTCATAGACCCTTTTCAATCCCATAAACTATAGTTTCCGGCCCTAAACAAGCATTTTTGCAAAGCACATTTTTTCTCCAGCGCAATCAAGCTTTTTCCAGAATTCAAGTAACCAATCAGATAGCACAGGGAACCTACCACATCCAGATGTCCTTGCAAAACCCCAGACGATCAAACTTAAAAATAGCTGCATGTTAGCACACTCTGCCACAGTATGTCCCAAGACGATTGCGATGGCAATTTGTTAGCAACTGTCTACTTTTTCTGTGAGCTTCTTGGATTTGCCCTTCTCAACATGTCTCCTACCTTGTCTCAAGAAGTCACAGATTTAATCCCAGCTGATGGCTACTGCCACTACGCCCTTGGGCAAGGCACTTAACCTCACGATGCTCCAGAGCGACCGTCACTACCATCAGTTCTTGCAAGCGGCTTTGGGCAAGATTGTCAGTTAAAAGTTTTGGCCTAGATGTAATTAACTTCTACAGATGCAAACACAAAGGACTCCACTGTACAACCGCCAGGATAACGCGAGTCAGCTGATAATGCACGCTCTTTAGCCTGGAGTAGGAACAATGCCACATCTGACACAAGGCTAAACACATTTGGCTTAAAAGTCACATTTTAACCAGATTTAGGTTCATCAGAAGCAGAACCTAAAAGTCTTTTTAAGAGAATTCATAATCTGTTTAAGAGAAGGTCTGATGCCGTAATAGAAACATCACCAGGTAGCTCCTCTGAATCAAACAAAACTTCACTCCTATATATTGAACTAGAAATATTACACAATGTGTACAATGTATAGACTTTCAATTTTTGATCAGTACTGGATTGGTAACTGAGAATCGGTTCCATCGTAAAATCGACTTAAAATAACTTTACATTAGCCTTACTGATTTCGATTATTGATTTTTTTTCCCCTTGTTGTTTGAAATTTCATCATTCGCTTGCTGCTGCTGTGTTCGCAAAGGACTTTTGGGGGACATTTACTTCACAACATAAAGTGGAAGAAAGAGCGTTTCTCATTTTCAAAGCTCAATAAGCCCTATTTGATTAATTAATGCTGCCTTTTGGAGTAAGCGTTGCTCCACTCACCTTTCACTTTAGCACTCAAAATATTAATCCTTAACTGTATTCCGTTTAATCATCTCATCATCAATGTAGTGGACAGAGACTACAATATTTACCGCAGCTGGGTAACCTAAAGCCCAACCAGCTTGAGTTAAAGCATTGTCAAGATTAGCATAGGTACAGTGTTTGCTACCAGTACTTAATAAAGTACTTAAAGATTGTTTGAATAGAATAGAGGCATATTTCCTATTCCTCATTATTTTTCTCAAAAATACTTTTTGAATATTATCCATACAGGTTAGTCTAGTGTATTGAATGTTACCAGCTAAGCTAGGCTAAGATAAACTAGTGCTACTTAGCCATTACTACACATTAAACTGTTTAAATAGAGAGCTATGATAAGAAATTTAATTGATAAGGCATTTACCTTAATTCTATTTTTCCAATTCCAAACTTAAACATTACCAAACAACAGGGAGGAGTTAAATAGCATATTTGTGCATTTTGACCAAAAATAAAATTAAAATACTAATCACAACCATTACATAATCGTCTAATGGCAATTATTTCAGCTGATGATCTTGATTAATGGTTAGATTCCATAATCATATCTTTCCATATAGAAACACAACATTTATTATCAATTAGTTTCTTGATATAATCAAATCACTGCTTTATCATATTTTTATTATTTTAATCATTATTCTCAGTCTTTGTAACCCAGTAATATTTGGTGGAGATGTAACTTGGCCACTCTCACTAAAATGTCTTGTTGAAGATTTAGTACATTAGTACACAATAGCACATTATTTATTCACATAGTTCTTAATGTCCAGTGACCTCTTTGTGTAAATCTGTTATAGGTTTTTATATATTTAGGTTATTTGTGCTATACGTCTTCCTTTTACAATGATCTTTTTTTTTTACAGTCTAGAAGTCAAACAGAGATTTTATATACTTGTATGTTCAGTGCTGATAAATTGCTGTGCATACGCACTATTACACCACTGTTGTGCTTATAAAAGTTGTGAAAGTGGACGGAAAAGACAATTAAATTGTTAATCTCAGTTATGTGTATGACAATTAACTGCCATCCAAAATGTCATAATTGTGACAGGACTACTACTTCTATTAATGTGTGCCAGCTATTTGTCATGAAGCGATGTAGCAACATTCACGTTACATTTACAATAACTGAAACTCAACATGTAACCTAGTTAGAGCTAATAGTTAGGTTAAAAAAAAGCTATTTCTTGTATTGAAGCTGACTAACAAAGCAAGGCAGTTAACCAATGTTAGCTGCCCATTAGGTCACATTACTTATTCAGCCAATGAAATTTAACCTACAAAATCTACAAAAGCAAGCATGACTTCATCAAAAATAATTCAATAAGGTGTTATGTTTGACACAGCTGGTTAATTAACCTGCACACAATCATTTTGTCTGCCGTGTGTCATGTGTTGTTCTGTCTTTTCAATGCTATAGACTGTATTTTGAATGGTCCACAACAATATGGTGTGTGCTGAAAAGCACTGTATATAACAAATTATCGACATGCCTACTACATGCGCTCATGTTTCTGTGGTCATCCTCCTCCTGGTGGCCCGTCAGACTTCATTAGACAAACCCTCATATACCACAGCTGGAAAGACTGATCTATTTACTCGCTCCATGTGCATGTGAGTGGTGCATCTAGTGAACTAAACCTTCCCCGAGGACATTTCACTGCCATGATTGCAGATCTGGGTTGCAAATGTAGATCTATGTTTTCATGATTCCTTTAAAGAACGTCCAATTATGAAACATGGCAGTGAAAGAAAGAAAAAGAAAAAAAAAATGCACCAAGTGTTGGCATGTCAAACTAAAGTGTTTGAATGATCCCAGTTCAACTGCACCAACCAATTTCTCAATAGTGAGGTCACTGCGCTCCTGCTCTCTGTCTCCTATGATTTTATCCGATTAAATTGGTGGTAACCTCGCAAGACAGATTTGTAGAGAGTCTGATCATTGTCATCACTCACTGTGGCCATTTAAATGACCGTGCAAATGACAGGCCGTTGTTTTTGCGTGAGGTATAAGAGGAGGCGATTGTGAAGACTCCATGGTTTACTATGGCTCAGCGGAGATCAGGAAATGCTGTGTTGATAATGCCAAAGAAGTTATTGGATAACATTGGTTGACTTTGTAGTCTTGTTACGGAAAACTCGTTGTTGTCATGGTGCTCAAACGTTTGTGCTCAAAAACCGGCCCACGCAAGTGTGCACACATGGAGGTGTAGGTAGCCAATAAGATCGTAACTGGCAAGATTCTGACTCTCCACTGCTGGTAGGCCAACACAACTTCAGTCTTACCCCAAATTCACACCGGAAATGTGTGAATTTCATGAGTCGCGTCAAGCGTCGTGTAAAGACCTCAGTCAATCCACACCGGTCGCGTCTCAGCTGCGTTTCTGTACGCGCTATGGGCAGAGGAAGAGCAACAGCTCACTTCCATTTTAATCTGTTTAGGCAACTCCAGCATTAGATTATCAGTTTATGAGTAGGTCAGTTTACATTTCTGGCGATTGTGTTTTTTGTTTTGAGAAAGATATTTACTGTTTGTTAATATCCCAGTGAGCACACGGGAGAACGAGAATCCTTTTTATACAGAAGGATCGGGCCGGCTGTAATTACAAAACACTAAACCTACAAATGTGACATGAAACAGTGGGAGAGTGAACAACCAGCATATTTGTGTTTGGTGTAAAATAGGGTATAGAAAGTGGGATTGCGGGATTTTAATGGATTTCTATGGAGCTTAAGCTTCACTGACACGTGCGAGTGAAAAAAAAAAATACGACGCATAAAACCCGAGGGTCGAGTTTGACGCTCCTCTGACGTGGCTGGTGTGAATTGACACGCTTGTTAAAATAGAAGCGTTGCGGTGCGCGTGACCGCGTGTGGCGGTCGCTAGGCGACGAGCGCCACGCACCTTATGTTTATGTTTGTTAGTTCCTGTCTCGTGTTGTAATTGATCCCACCTGTGTCTCGTCCGTCTGTGTAATTAGTAAGTGTATAAGTATCCCCGTGTGTCAGTCCTGTGTTGTCTCGCTTTGTTTGATGTTATGCTGTGTTCGTATCCCGTGTATGTTTAGTTCACGTTTAATGAATGTTTGTTGAACGGCTCACGCTTGTGTCCTGCCTCCCCGTGCCCACAGCGTGACACTTATTTTCCTCCGGAAAATAAACACTGATTGGGGTATACAGGGAAGTATTTTGAGCACCGTTAAGGTTGGGACGAGACCCAAACAATACTCGACCCAAACGAGAATTAGCAGAAGAGCAAAATAGAGGAGTCTGAGGATCAGTTGGAAGAAGAGGTGCAATGTTTTAAGCACTTATACAACCCATCTACAGGACATTACAAAAACAGTGAAGATACAATGAATTCCTGGAGGGAAATACCAAAAACCTTGGACGATGATCCGGAGATGTGCATGAGAAAATGGAAGGCAATGCAAGACAGTTCAGCATAATATTGGCAATATATGACACCTATGTGAATATCTGTGCACAACACAACGCACACATTAGAAGATTTGTAGACACGGAAGTATAAATCTGCTACAGAAAAGCCAAACACTGCCTAACCCCAAATCAAAAGTGTCGTCCATATAATCATAATGCTAAATAAAACACTCGGCAAGTGAAAAGAGGCTATTTATCGACCCACACTGATCTAGTGAGCTTTTGGTGCACGGCTTAAAGCTGCACATGAACCATGCTGTATAAAAGAATAAAAGTTTAAAATGAGGTTAACAAACTAGAAAGTAGTACGAGGATGCATGGCTGGCAGGAGGACAATACATTCTAGCCTGCACCTGTTTTTTGTGATGCGTTTGCTAAGGAATGGCTGAAGAAGAAATCTGCATAGCACTGCATTGCAGTGGACAGAGCTGGAGTGAGAAAGACAGCAAGAAGGAGAGAATGAAACTAGACCATGATAATGGCAGTAGTGTACTACAGGCTGATCTTTAAGTGACTTACTAATTGTAGTTGTTCACAGAGTTCATATTTCATATTTACACATTTGAAATTGACAGCTCCGAAGATGATATGTGTACCGTATAAACTCTGCAGTACCTTTGTGATGCACATCTTAACATCTTAGGACTTGTCCTGCTCCACCACACGAGATTGAATTCTCAGACCCATCACTGTCGCAGTAATGGAGTATACAGCCCTGTAAATACACTAAAATAGTGCATTTACTGTCAGGCTGGCATTCCCTCACACTCAATAGTTACACAAAAGCAGGCAGTTCTCTCTAACCCCGAGAACTGTGCATCATTAACACGGAGAAAAGGATCCTGTATCCAATATTGACAAGAAAGATCAATCACTACACTGGAGGCATGCAGACCCAATTTTATTGATCAGCTTCAACACCCAGTGCAGATAGTCAAGGTTGCAGAAGGTTAAAGTGTTTGTGTGTGAGTGTGGGACTTCCAGGACAAAAGCGACTGGTTAATGACTAACTCTTCCCTTTTAATTGCTCATTAGTTTAACCCTTAGAAATTGATGAACACCATTTCTGAGGATTTTTCACATTGTCACATAACTCAGAGTTTTCCAAAAGCATCGTAGCAGCACAAAAAAAATCATCATTAAATGGTAGAGCGAGCATCGCATTAAGCACTCCCTCTCTATGATTTTAACTATACGATGCTTTTGGGAAACTGCACAGCAACAATACACATATATTTAGAACCGGTTAAGATTGAAACTTTCCGGTAATCAGCAGCAGTTTTTGATATGCAACAAAGAATGTGCAATAATCCAACAAGAACATGTTATTAGAATAAAGGTCACTTTGCCGCCCAGTCACATCATAGTTTAAACTTCTCTATTTCTAGCTTGATGCTTTAGGCAGAATCAATGGGGAAACCAAAACCAGCATCAGTCATGTCTTGTACACACACACACACACACACACGCGCGCGCGCGTGCGTGCATGTATTCATCGTGTACACATCTACCTTGAAGACCAACTGGAACAACACGCTTGAAGCACATGCTCACGTGAACAGGTTTATGTCAATTTAAGCCAAATTATTTATTTACAACATTTATTATAGGTTAATAAATGAAGTGAAAAAAACCATAGAGCACTAACCACTAACTAGCCATACGCGAATGTGTACCATACTCCTGTCAGTTATATCTCATGTGTTGGTCTGCGCCACATAAAACGAGCAGGCCTACTTTCCTTTTTACGCAGAAACGACTTATCCAGATGTGAGGCAGTCTGCCCAAATCACTCCTCCACCCTATAAAAAGAGAGTCTTAAGAGTGCGTAACTGCGGATGAGGGAAAGAAGAACCGAATGACATGAGCGCAGTCTTTCATTCACTGCTGCGGCTGTTTTAATTTGCTGTAAAAAGATAATAGGGTTTCCTACATTAAAAGCCTGGTTTTGCCTAACTTAACCTACCTGACTGCACATCAATGAAAACTCAGAGTCCTTTTAACAACAGCGGCCGATTTCGAACACTCATTGTTTGAGAAACACAGCTCATTATAGCAGGAAACTGGGGTTTCCAGGCTCCATTAAGGCTTTCTATCTGGCATTGCATTAGTTTATTAAGACTTGTAAAAAAAAAGAAGAAGAAAAAAAAGAAAAGAAAAAAAAAACTAACTGGGTTATATGCCTTGTGCTTCAAAACCGCAACAACTGCACTGCAGGAACAACACCACACACACACACACACACACACACACACACACACACACACACACACACACACACACACGCAAAGTTTGTTTCCATTCAGATGATTTGGGAATTCAGATGAATTCAAATAAATGGGAATTTCCAAAAAGATGACATCATCAACACGGCCATGGAGAGAATGGCGCTCACTACAATCTTCTGTAATTCTGTAAAATATATATATATTTGTAAAAATATTTGTTGCAATATTTAGTTGGTGTTTTTTCCCCTCCCCCAAGTCCGAAATAGGGAGATTTTCTAAACCTAAACCAAGCTGGGTGTCCTATATTCTGCTGACTGTTTCTGCATCTCTGTATGAAAATCTGTCATTTGGGGCTGCCTGTTGTCGTCAGGGGGCGTGACACAAAGCGCAGTTGTCGTCAGGGGGCGTGACACAAAAGCGCAGTTGTTGTCAGGGGGCGTGACACAAAGCACAGTTGTTGTCAGGGGGCGTGACACAAAAGCGCAGTTGCTGTCAGGGGGCGTGACACAAAAGCACAGTTGTTGTCAGGGGGCGTGACACAAAGCACAGTTGTCGTCAGGGGGCGTGACACAAAAGCGCAGTTATC
>JAOUQW010028438.1:0-24747 GCA_028565825.1 Olivaichthys viedmensis
GTGTAGATGTTTGAGGCAAAAAATGAACTCAATCTACTGTAGAATAAGTCTGTAATGTAATGAAACATGGAGAAGGTTAAAGGGGTGTGCAGACTTTCCGGCTTGACTGTATATTTGTGTGTGAATAGTCAAGTCAAGAAATAATGTTGAAAAAGTCTTAGTATTACAATTAAAATATAATTACATTGAATTATATAACAATTAATACAGTTTATCAACAAAGCTTTCCCTAGGCAACACAATTAGAAAACAGAACAAAACACTTTAATTGCTCGTTTTCATAATTGCTTATGTTCATGTGATGTGTGTCATTTGTTACAGTTCTCTGTTTTCTTCTGAACACTTCTTTGACTAATTATATTTAGCCAGCATTGTTTCTCTAAAATGTTCTGAGACAGTTGGCATATTTCTCACATTATTGTGACGAAGACCTATATTGTAACAAAGCAGGGATCAAAAGAGAAAGGCTTTCAAGCGGGCTTACATGCTGCTTGTCATTACATTGTTTTTTACATGTTTTTTACATTGCTTGATTTATGCCTTGACTGGGGACTTCATATCCTGGAATGTTCAACATGCCAGACATTGACGGAGGGTAGAAAGAATATCATACACCAGAGATATCATAAGACCTTGCGGAGGAGCACAAAGCCTTACCAAATTCAAGAGGTGCTTTTGGAGAATATAATGGGATATAAGGATTCCTTTATTATGGTGCTAACCGAGACCTGGTTGCACTAATGACACTTTACCTAAACTTGACGGCTTTTTTTTCTGCTCTGAATGGACAGGAGTGAATTTCTGGGGAAAAGCAAGTGTGGAGGCATTTGTGTGTTTTGAAATGATGAGTGGTGTCAATAACATACTGTTAGGATGTCATGAACACACCCGGTTTAACCCCCTGACACCGTAGGAGGTGTGGTTGAGCTCCCTGACACTGCAAGAGGCATGGTTGAGCTCCCTGATGCCGGAGGAGGCGTGGTTGAATTCCCTGACGCCACAGGAGGCGTACCTGAGTTCCCTGACGCCGTAGGAGGCGTGGCCGAATTATCTGATGCCGCAACAGGCATACCTGAGATCTCAGACGCCACAGAGGGCGTCACCCAGTTCCCAGCTGACACCGCAGAGGACATCATCGCTCCGCCCCTGGGCTTCGGGGACAGCAACGCTGCTCTGCCTCCTGACACTGCCGAGGACGTCATCACTCCACCCCCGGGCTTTGGGGATGGCGACGCCACTCTGCCTCCCGATCCTGGGGAGGAAGTCATCGCTCCGCCCCCAGGCTATGGGGACAACGTCGCATGTCATCACTCCACTCCCTGGCCGTGCTGGGGATGGGCTTTGCTCCCCCGCGCGTTGCCGGCCTCCGGGCCATCCCCTGGACATGGACATTGTGCCCACAGGCCCTGGACCCCCCTCCCACCTGTTGTGGGTGCTTGTGGGTGCAGCGGGAGTTGCGTGTTAGGGGGGTTCTGTCACGCGCACGCCGCCTTGCGCTGTGATGTGTGCGACGCACCCACTGTTTGTGTTTGTGATTCCCTGTCTCGTCATGTGATTGTCCCCACCTGCATGTCGTTTGTTTGTGATTAGTAAGTGTTTAAATAGCCCTCTTGTTTCCATCCAGTTTGTGCCTGATTGTTTAAATGTTATGTGCGTTTGATGTTACTTGTGTAGTTGATGTATGATGTATGTCAGTTGAACATTAATAATAGTTTATTATATAGTTTATGGGTTTTGTTAATCATACTAACAGAGATAAATAGGCACATCCTTTAAAACTCTTCACAACTCTTTCCTGGAGTTGAGAACTTTAGCCTGAAGACATTAAGCAGGAGCCCAACACCCCTCAGCAGGCTGGAATCTTCTCATTATGGCTAGCAAGAATATGGATTGCTTTAAAAGTGTGCTCCTGTAGCTGACAGCCTGTGATCCAGCCACCTCTGCACTTCTGTGTGAGAGTGCTTGCTCTTTCAGTTCAGCTCAGAATATAGAAATAGAGGGGGAGGAAGAGAAAAACAGCAGCTCTCCTGTAAAATTACCCTACCTACTTAGTGAACCTTTCTGTGTATATGTGGACTTTCCATACAGCCTGAGTGGCCGGTCAGTACAGGGTGCATCAGGGGTGTGATTTAGGACCATTTAGTTTTCTGTCCTAAGCAAAGTATCTACCTGTCAGCTTTAACAAATGATTACATATTGTTGTCAACGATGCTATTCTACGTGGTCCTGCTAATTCTACATATAATATAGTAGAACATAGTAGGGCAACATTTTATTTACAAAAAGGAAGATTAACTAACAGAGCTAGTTGAGCAAAATATGTGTAAACTACAGCCAAAATATAATGTAAGAAATTTGAGCCAGAGGCTCGTCAGATGTATTTGCTGAGACTCTTTATTTAGGCTAATCCAAGATTAATGGTCAAATTTTGTCAGGTTCACATCCATCAGACAGGCTGAGGTCAAAACCAGAAGACACTGAAAACATAGCATGAGCTACAAATTTGAAAAAAAAGAAAAAAAAGAAAAAAAAACAAGTAACTAGGAAAACAAGGAACAAATAACTACAAAACCAAGAACCTAAGGAAACATGGCTCGAAATTGCAATTGTACCCCAACGGGGAAGACCGTTTGAAACCAATGAGTATAAATACACTGAGTAGATGAGACAAATGATGGACAAGTGTAAACACCGATCAGGAGCCTTTTCAGAGTACAGATGGAGTAAGAGAAACACAAAAAAAGCGAACAAAAAGCTCTAACCAGGAAGTAACACAGGCCATAAACAGAATATAAACAGTCTGCTTGTCTTCTGTGATAAACATTACTGTTTAAATATAATAATGACCTGTATGACCTCTGCAGAGACAGTTTCTGCATTTTAGCCAGAGCTTTGGCTGGTGTGATTGATGGCAACATCTATTAAGGTTACAATGAAAATATATATGAGGCCATTGTGATCTTCAATTTTCCATTTTGGTATCTATTCTAGCCAAAATTGGCCATTGACTTTCCCCCTAAGCAGGGAATTACATCCAACTGGCATAATGGGAAAATTAACAGAATTCATTCCAGAACTGTAAATTGAGCTGGGTATGTGTGTATTTGTCATTGTAAGATGTTAAATTCATGAGGCAGTTAACAAAATGGTGGTCTCTAATTTGAGAAAGAACATCTATATCAAGACAGTGGCTCAATTACTACCGAAATTGACCCACAATCTATTGGAATATAATGTTATACTGCAGCTAATTGTGTCATCTCTCTTTTTTGTCTTTTTGCCACTTTAAAGTAAGTTTTGTAAAGTTCTGGCTCCAAGAGCAGTACAAGGCTGAGGCTGTGTCTAAAACAGCATGGGAGAGAATGACGCAAGATCAGCCATTTCCTACTTTTCTTTAAATCAGCATAACACTGGACCTCATTAGAAGTTACCTATAATCGGAAAAATCTCATCTTTGGATATAAATATTTTACCAGATTTCCGATGTGCTTTTTCCAACATGAATAAAATAGTTGGCCTTTCCTGAAAATACTGTTCTTTAATTTGCAATGTATATTGTTGCTGTCACGCGCACGCTGGCTTGCGCTGCGGAGCGCGTGATGAAGTGTGGCGGTCGCCATGGCAATGAGCACCACGCGCTCTGTGTTGATTGTTTGATGTGAGTCATGGTAAATGTTACCAGCTGTTCCTCGTCTGTCTTCCCGTGATTTCTACATGTTTAAATACCTGCTTGTTTCCGTCCCGTGTTGTCTTTGATTGCATATCTGTTATGTTGTGTATTTCATGTTTCGTGTAGCTTGTGTTTGTGCCACAAATAAATGTTTGATGTTGTTCAATGGCTCGCACCTGTGTCCTACCTCTTCCGCTATGCCGTGACAGTTACACTCAGGGTGGTTCTTCTTACGCTGTGTTTCCCTACGATGTGTTTCCCTGGTAAATATTACATCAAAATAGTGCACCACCAGTAGTTAAATTTGAGTTTAGGAGGTTGGGAGGCCTCATGGATGCAATGTGGAAACAGTACCATTCAAATTATGTCATGTTATTTGGAGATCTCCTCATTGATGTCATGGAAATGTGACTAAAACAAGTTTTTGATATTTCTGTTTCAGTTGTAAAGGCTTAATTTAAGTAACTACAATTAGGTGGCCAGACTTTTTCAGTATTTCTTGTTTGATATCAAAATAATGTCTGAATCTTTTCTGGCAAAAAATACACAGTAAAACCCTTAAACTATCAAAATGAACACATTTTGCATTAATAATGAAATGTACAGTAAATACACAACAGGTAACAACTGCCTGGACAATTTTGAAATGAAAGCATGTCTCTATAAAGCAGTGTAAAACTATTACATCAGCATTGTTATTATCACCATTATGTCAAACGCACGCTGCCTCGAGCTGTGGTGCATGTGGCGTGGATGTGCATGGTGGTTGCCACGGCGACAAGCAGAGTGTTCATGTTTGTCTGTTCGTCGTCACGTGTCGTAAATGTTTCCACCTGTTCCCTGTCTGATTCCTTGTTAGTCATTGTAGAAATAAGCCCTTGTGTGCCTGTCTAGTTTGTCCTTGAATGTTTCGGGTTACGCGTTGTAGTTCTGTTTGTTGAGTGAATGTTTAATAAATATTTATGTGTTGCTTTAAACGGCTTGTGCCTGTCTCCTCTGTCCCGCCGCTACACCATGACAGATTCAAGGACCCTAAAGAAGGACACAGCAAGCCGCCCGAGATGGCAGCCGGCTTGGAGGAGTTACTGCGGGAGCTCACGGAACATCGACGGCGGTTTGATTGCCTCAGCGTTGCCGTAGCGGTGATCGGTGCACTGGGGAGGTGGTGGGCTGTGCCGAGCTGTGCCGGGAAAGCAAGGATCGGCAGGCTTACCGTCCTTGCCGTCCTTGCCGCCACCTTGGCGTCGCTTGTCGCGGAGCGACAACTCGCCCTTCCTGCCGCATCACTGACCCAGCAGCAGCCACCACCTGTCGCCCTGCCGATCGCGGGTCCACGCCGATATCCCCGGTGCATGATCACGCCCCCAAGACTCCCCCGATCGCGCTTCCTTGCCGATGCCCTCGGAGCCAGCCACAGAAGCTGCTGGGCCCCGACCCAGCCTGGATCACGAGCCTCTCCAGGACAAAGAAGGAAATCCCCCTGAAACGTTTTGAGGGGGGCTGATGATGGCCACCAAGGCCATCCCTGACACCGCAGGAGGCGTGGCCGAATTCATGGACGCCTCTAACATGATCACAGTGTCTTAATCTATTTGTTCATACAGTCTGAGGTTTTAAACGCAGCCCAACTCTCATTGTCTGGGTAATGGATGTGCTGAGATTGGCAATGTGACAGGACTATTCTGCACATGGGTGGAAATCTAAGGAATCCTAAGGATTGGAAATAAAAAATTCTAATTACCTGGCTCAAAAGTTACAAACTTCAAAACCTTGACATTTCTTTATCAATGCTTTGCTTTATAAACCTAATTTGTCAACACTTTATTGCTTGACCCCTTACTACGTATAAGCATTCTAGGGGGTATGTGTTTGTCTCAGTGTTGTTGCATCTCAATGGGAAAAAGTTTGAATGCACAAGGAATGAAACCCCAGGAGCATCGCTAAGCCAACCAGAGATACGCTGCATTTCTGTGGAAAGCACAATTTTCAGAGACAAATTCCCATGGTAACAAAGTGGAAGAGAGTTAATGAGAAAGGTTTCTTTTGATGTGGCCCAAACAACGGCGGGACAGTGGGAGGGAGCCGGGACAGGGTCTAATTTGTAATCAGTGCACAGTCATAAAAAAAGCAAAGAGAGCCAAGCTCCCTCGATCTCTCTCATCTTCCAGGTAGCACACCTTTATAATGACCTCATTAGGCGTGGGGTTTCAGCAGGAGGGAAAGTCTGCATGGAAATCCACAATGTTTCTTCTGTTTCTCTGGTGGCATCATGGCATTCTTCCTCAGGAGGGAGAAACCTAATTGGATGCATGGAGTCATAACATGCAATAGAAACTACATGGTGGTAGAGAAATACAGCAGTAGTTCAACACAACACAAACAGAACACCACCACAAATACATTAGCATGCAGAATTATACTGACATTACTAATAGGGCCAAATAGGTGTAAATACGTAAGAATTCATCACAAAATCAATCACACTAACAATTGGAGGAAACACTACTTTAATTGGCTACCGAGTGGCACAACAGAAAAGCGTTCGCCCTACAGCCATCCATGGCTGGGAGTCCAGGAGAGCATAATTGGCCCTGCTCTTTGGGTGGGAAGGATGGCATTAATCTCTCCCCTGTCAATCAGAGTGAAACTAGCCAATCTGTGAGTTCATGTATACAGAAGAGGGCAGTTAGTGCTTTCCTCCATGTGTGTTTGGCTGCCCTGTGACGTTGCATGAGCAACAATCGAAAAGATGCGGTGGCAGAGCTGCACATGTCTCGGAGGAAGCATGTGTTAGCCCTTCCCTTCCTGGTTGGTAGCTGTAAGGATGACCTTTGAGTGACTCTTTTTAAATTTACTGTAATATGTTAGTCACGTCATAATCACATTATTAACATGCATGTAAAAGGGTGTGCAAAACCACTGCATACTAAGAACCACTACTCCTTTGCCATATTTCTTAAATGTAGATATAAACTCATATTTGGATGCAAGATTTATGACTTTTGTTCTTATATTGCAAGTCCAAATGAAGCCCAGAACAAGACAATTTAAATCTGATTTATCTATCATTTAAACTGCATACTCTACATGCTTAGAAAAAAAAGTTTCCTCAAGGGTACTTTGGATGGTTAAGGATCCTAGCTTCCTAAGGGGGTTCTACCTGGAACCTTTTCTGAAAGGGAAGCCCCTCTTTTCCAGAGAGAACTTGTTGCTCCCCCCCAGAGGGACAAACCAAAGAACACTTTCGGGTGGTTGATGGAACCTTTTTTTCTAAGAGTATAGATTAGGGATATTATGGTTAATCGTTATCCTGATTGGCCTTTGTATTACAGATATCATAGAAGCCTACAATATGCAGATCAGCACTCTAACAAACTCTTGTTTTTATGTGAGCATTCTGACCAGCCTTAGTGTTTCCAGATAAGTGTTCCCTTCATATGCCATATCTCTTCTACAGAGCATTCAGAATGCTGCTGCCCGCCTGATTCATAACCTCCAGAAGTTTTCTCATGTGACCTTACCCCTATTGAGGTCACCTCACTGGCTTCCTGTTGCAGCAATAATCAAATTCAAAACTCTTGTCTTTGCATTCCAGGCATCAAAGGGTTCTACACCATATTATTTATGTACACAACAGCAAGTCAACTCTGGTCTTCAACTTCAGGGCGCCTGGCATGTCCATCTCTGAGGTCTAAATATGCTTGCAGCGCAAACTCAGAGTGCATCCTGCATCAGCAAACTCCATCAGCATCCTGGTTCCTCAGTGGTGGAACTAGCTTCCCTCTCCACTCTGAACAGCTCCATGTCTCTATTCCTTCCACAAGGGTCTAAAGACTTTCCTCCTCCGACAGTATCTAGGTTTAACACCTTATTTTCTCTGCACTTACCTTTCATTGATTGCTTTTTGTACTACTTCTTGGTTTTAAATATATTTGTATGATGTATGCACTTAGGTTTTAAATTGTCTTTGTCACCAACTTGAGCACTCTAGCACTTGTATAAACTAGCATTTGCCTCATGTCTATCAGGTTATGAATCCTTGCAGATTCACTGGGTGCTTGGAATAGCTGCATCTTCAACTGTTTGCATGTTTTGTAAGTCTCTCTGGATAAGAGTGTCTTCTAAATGACTAAATGTAAAAGTTTTTTTGTGGGTGTTTTTGATACGTCATGACATTGAAGTATCAAAAAAAAGTGTATCAGCACAGTAATTTATCGTTAAGCATTAAGCTTCAATTGAAAGGCTTCATGCGAATCGTTGATTAGTGTTGAGCAATAATAGAGAAAAACTAATAAAATAAATCATAAATTAATTAAATAAACATACAATAAGAACAATAAAGGGATGAACCTAATATTCCCCATTTTGCAAAGATTTTACACACAGCAGAAGTGACATATAAAATTGCACAATCATGCCTCGGCTCAGAAAGAATCTTTGTGTGTGAAAACAAACTCTGGTACAGACTCGAATATTCGGGCCAAGTGTAAAAACGCCCTAAGGTGGAAGGCTATGTCTGGCTTGCCGGGACTGGATCCAAATGGTTCCTTTCATGCCACAGAAGAGAGATAACGATAAACTAGTTTAGAGTAAACATTTGTAATGCAGCCCTACGCTGACGTAAATTCTCTTTCAAACATTTAACTTGCTTTCCATCATCCAAAATGAAAGACGCCACATTAAAATGTGCAGAGAGCAGACTCATGCATGACAGAGCACGACTGAGATAGAGCACAGACTCCAAAGACTCTGCAGTCAGATAAAAGAGATGGAAGTAATGGAGAGGGAAGTCATTGATGTTGCATTCTGAGCGCATATGCAAACAAAACCACAATCCAAACTCAAACTCAAGATTAGAGGGTATTGTGCAATGGAAGGGCTCTGCCTTATTTCCCTGTGGAAATATTCTGATGCCGTAATGAACCAAGGGAGCGTGGCGCATAGTGCAGCTTGCCCATCTGCAGCAAGCTAATTTTGACTGTATATTCTTTGTACAGGTGACACCCAAAAAAAGCTGATCAAACAGCAGATGAGAAAGAATGAAAAATTCTATTGGACCCTAATTGGGAATGAATAAGAAAAAGCCGCAGGCAGAGGAGGCTTTTTAGTATGCGCAGGCTGTGCATACTATTGGCCACGATTACACACCTGTTAATAATCTGATTATGAAGGGACAAAGGCATTATTGTGATTTTGGAATGAATTAGGCTCGACACTCTTTAGTTATTACAATATGATTAAACATGTAATACAGTAATAATAATCACATAAAAGTTAAACACATTCAGATTATTCCAATATTACTCAGATTGTTTTAAGAGTAGAAGTACGTGTGAGCAGCTTAATTACACTTTTGTCTGCTTTGATCAAACCCGGTCATGCTTGTTCACATCTCTTTGATTCAAAGCAAAGCACAGAGATAGAAAAAAACCCTGACAGCGAATTTATCATGTCTTATGATTTTTTTGTTCTGAAATACTTTTGCCATGGCCTGATCATCAATCTTAGTAAAAAACCTTCACAACCAGAGTTGCTGATGATGTGAAACAGGTTGCTTAGTTGCCCACTATACAAATGATAATGTACACAGGAGAACCAGTGAGTTCTGATTTGTATAAATGTGTGAACTGCTTAATTGCACTGCTGCCTTGATCCCTAAACACAATACTCTGTATGTGTAATAATCGTAATTCACCATTGTTGTGTCAATCAACTGCAGCACACCCTGCTGAACTCAACATGTACAACTCCCACACGACGGCGTGGACATGAGTTGGAATGCCACTTCACTTCCAATCTGATTTCATCCTGCAGCACAGGTCATCAGTAACCCATGTGATTATACAGCAGAGAGAATGTCAATGAGGAATGTCATGTGACAATCCACATTTAGAACAACAGACTTTGGACACAACACACCCCTTCCATCAACCCCTGCTAATTATTGTTGGTTTGCTCACATCAACCCCTGAAATCAAAAGTTAGATTTTTCAGTGGTTAAATCCTCCAGGGTGGCTGATTCTGATTATATAAATGGATGTTTGGGTCAAATGTGTTAACCAATTTCACATTTTTCCATTTAAAACAAAGAATTTCTCAGTACTGATTTAGGAAAAAATGACCAATGAGCTCAGTTTGCGATGTCACAAAATAGCCTCCATGAATTTGGACCTATCACGTCCGATATGCAAGGGAGGATGTGGTATGAGGAAACTTTTATCCACAGGACCTGCGTGCTAAGCTAGGCAGCTAGCTAGATAGCTAACTTAGCTAATGCTAGTAATGTCTGATACTAACATCCCACTCGTGTTGACCTATGACAAATCCGAACTAGTTTACTAACGGTTAACTAGCCAGCTAGCTACTTGGGATGGTAGGAAAACATGGGGGCATTTCCAAATTACACATCATGCATATTAATCGATCTGGGCATTTTTAATGATGGTATCGGTGTGGCATTTTTTAGTAGTTTCTTTTTTAGTATTATTCTATATAGAATCTTTTTAATCAATTTATATGTATTATGTGTAGGTGAGCAAAGGCAGTCTGTTCTAAAAAAAATATGAAACAAATTAATCCCAGAAAGGCAATTAATTATCTTGACCCAAGAGAAACAGAGAATGTTACAGCACTGTACATGAAATTCTGATAAGGTATATGAGCACGCTTCTGAGTCGATTAATTTTTATGAGGCAACTGACTAAACAGGTGTTTCTAAACGCCTCTACACCCGTCCTGATTATAAACATGGTACCACGTGTCACATTCTTCGTATGATAAAATGCAATGACAATGTTTCAGTGCACAGATCGATCTTCTCCATCCCAATTGCTATTCAATTTCCCCCATCTTTTGCCTTCACAGACCATATCGATTTGTCAGAATCTGTCGAATAGTACACGGACACTTGTGCAATCTGATTGGGCTTTGATCCGAAGCCCCAGATCCGAGTGCCGGCTGAGTGAGGGGCTGCGTGAGGGCAGGACCGCGAGAGGGACTGACTCATAATGCAGCGACACCTCGCTGATCTCAGAATCTGATCGGGAGCAGAATTGGACTGATTGTACTTGATTTTTTCTGTAGGATTGTGGAAGCCGGTAGGCCATCTGGCGTTTACTATTTATTGGTCTGTCAGGGTCTAGTGTGCTGGGCTTATATTACATATCATATCATACATTTCATCAGCAATGCATCTGCAAAGGCTTACAGGAGGTTACTGGAACAGTGTCATCTACACTGTCACACAAATTTGCACTTTATGTAGTCCTGTGCACTGAGGCAGGATATCTTGTCCCATTGTATACATATATGTACATGAGTTGACTTGTTTTAACATTTGGTTTACAGTGGATGTGCTTGATAGAGCCATATTTAATAGCTATGGACCAGTTTTGCATCTATAAATTGCACTGATGTCCACAAAGTTGTTACACATCCATTAGGAATGAAAATGGAAGGATGTCATGCCTGCTACTCTAAGGACCATTTTAGGCCTACAAAGCTCAGCACAATTGCAGGTTCATGAAGAAAGATAATCTAGTCTTTTAAGTACTGTAATGATCCAACACAACCACGTTCAGAATTGTCAGTAAAAGTTTGAATACACTGCTTGTATGGTGTAGAGTTGAGCTATATCTCATCAGTGGCTAGAGTCCACAAATCTATAAGTTTAAAAGTGCTTTTTCCCCATAGGCATAAGTCAGATGATATAGGATTTACCAAGGTGCTGCAGAATAAGGGCCCTATTTTCATGATCATAACGCAAATGCAAAAACAAGGCATAAGATCACGGCGTTGGTGTGTGTGGGTGAGGCAGATGTATTTTTGGTATTTTCATGACCTCCTGCACAGTTGGTAAGCTGGCGGAGAGTGGTGTAATTGTAAAAAGGGGTTGGGGCTAGAATTAATACATTATCAAGAAGTGTAATTAGGTGATATCCAATCAAATATAGATATCCAGTCCACACATTCCCTTCTGAGCAGTGACATTTTCATAATGACATGTTTAGCGTTCATGTAAAGATTCATGTGGGTGGAGACAGGACCTAAACCAAAACAAAGCCACATGTAAAAACATAAACAAAAGGACATGGCACTTGTCGCCATGGGAACCGCGGCGCCAATGGAGTGGGAAACCGTGACAATTAGCCACAAATGAGTTCTCATTTGTGAGTTCTCATTTGTTGAGGATAAAATAATTCAGTCAGTTGTACTTAATTTGTAGCTAGATGAAGTAGCCTATTTATATTGAATTAGGGTGACAGTAATAGTGTACTGTACATCCACAAAATTAGGTTGTTAGACATGGGACAGGACATATAAGGCTGAAGGAAAATATTGTTTTGGGCCTGAAAGGGGGTCTGGAGAGGTTTTAATTATGATGTTTGTAAGGGTGATCAAATTTCTATTTTGTTTGGTCTATTGTGTCAGAAAACAAGCTGCTGGGTTACACAATGTGCTCATTATGAACCCATAATTGAGAAATGTTTCCAGAGTTCTGCGACTGACTGTGCTAAGGAGCTTTCCAGAAAGCTAGAAAGTCTATGTCTTGGTTTTTTTTTCTTTTTTTTTCTTTAATTGCTTTAAAAATTACCGATTGCATATTCCATTATAAGAGGACATGTTTGTCTTTATTGTTACCCAAATGATTCTTCATGTACTGCTACAAATGAGGCACAATACAAACCCAGAGCTAGCTGTTTAAGGAGTAGACAGTGATATACTGTAAGTGCTGCGAGTTTCCATTACAGCTAACCAAAAGGGTTGGAGGAAGAGCTCGTACTCAGCAGTGCTACACACACTAGTCACAAGCAGCCAGTCAAACTACAAATCATACAGTCTTGCAAGTCAAAGAAAGCCAACATGCAATAATGATAGTAATACACAATAATAACAAGAATAGAGTAAGATGAGTAATCATGGGAAGCACGGGTCCTCAATCACCTTAAAGGTAGCAGCATTCCATAGAAAACACATGTTGGCACGTATATGGTCTCACAGGGAGAAAGCTGAGGATGTTTTTGCATACGTGGGTGCTCGCTCAAAAGAGCTTAGTCTTCCGGTGTTCTTGAAAGTATTAAAGGAATCTGCAGAGCGAATGAATCACTGTGATACATCCAGTGAAAAGAGTCTCACTCTTTTCCACTTATATTCTAAGTAGAAGTATGGAAGGTTTCAATCCACCTCTTTTATGCAAATTTTGAACATGTGCATAAAAAAACATAGATGGAAAAGCCAGAAAAAAAGTAAGAAATACAAAAATGTATTTTAGCTTGGTTGAAAAGGAAAATATATTCTATCAATAAAGAATCAGTGATGTCAAAATGGGGTCATAAGTCACGTTTCTGCTCCATCTTCCCAATTTTAGCACCAAAATGTATCACAAATACATCACACAAAAACTTCTCAACAAAACATACAATATACACAATTCTAAATTATTTTTTATTAGATTTTTTTTTCTTTTTTCCACTGTCAGAGCGTCTTATGTTCCAACTAATCCATCTTGTGCTTCACTCTACTGTAGATGCTAAAGATGGAGCCAGTCAGGGTTGCCAGGTCTGCGTGACAAAAGCTGCCCAATAGTCCTTCAAAACCAGCCAAAAAACAGCCCAATAGAGAGGCAGTTTTAAAAACATGCAGTTTCCCTAAATAGTTATTTTACCGTGGTCTGAAAATGGTCTCGTATTATTGCATATTTTGTCATAAATAAAGAATATAAATTAAAATGAGTAGACCAGTTCATTGTCACAAGTGCATTCTTACAGCAATGAACAGAGCTAATGTTGAGAATGGGATAAAGAGGGGCATGGGTGAGAGGAGACCACCTTGCATAGTTGCTAGTGTTTTAATATATATAGATATAATAAATCTAATGTATACAAAATTACCCTGTGGCCACAATTCAGAAAGTTGCCCAATTCCACAGGAAGTCTGGAGGACCTTCAGGCGGAACTTGTGGAGCATCGAGTCTGTTTTGCGGTGGTCACCGCGTCAAGTCAGCCCCTTGTCACCTGGGAGGAGAAGGGCATGGCCGGGATCTAGCAGGAAGGCGAGGAGCGGCAGACCTGGCTTGACTTTCTGGTCGCCTTGGTGTGGCCGAGTTCCCTGACGCTGCAGGAGGCATGGCTGAATTCCCTGATGCTGCAGGAGGCATGGCCGGATCCCCTGATGCCGCAGGAGGCATGGCAGAGGGCCCTGGCACTGCGTAAGGAATCCCATGGGTCTCCAGCGCTGTGATGGAACGGCTCGCGGCGCTCTTCCGGGGGCTCTCTATCTTGGGGGGAGCACCGCCGGCTGCCAGAGCAGGGTAGTCCCCACACCGCCGGAGGCTGACATGGAGGTCGCACCGACCCCGGGCATCTGGGACTGCGACGGTGCTTTGCCTCCAGCCCTCACTGTGCCCCCGGACTTAGGGGACAACGACACCCCTCCGCCTCCCGATCCTGGGGAGGCAGTCATCGCTCCGGTCCCAGGCTGCGCTGAGGGTGAGGTTTGTACCCCGCGCGGACGAGGCCAGTTAAGGGGGGGTTCTGTCATGCGCATGCTGCCTTGCGCTGATGCGACGAGTGCCACATGCCTTTGTTTACGTTTTGTCTGTTCCCCGTCACGTGGCGTAAATGTTTCCACCTGTCCCCTGTTTGATCTCCCATTAGTAGTTATATAAAAGCCCTCGTGTCCCCGTCCAGTTTTGTCCTTGATTGTTTCGTATCATGGTGTGGAGTTTCAGATGTTAATAAATGTATGTTTGTGAAAACGGTTTGCGCCTGTGTCCTGCATCCCGCGACATCGTGACAGGAATGAGGTATTCATGAATTCACTAAATGAGCTGTGATTTGAGCGCAAAGGATGAATCACTTCAACTGTGTGGAAACAAGCTCCCGCCCACTAGTCCCTTATTTACATGTCATATGCATTCGGCCCAAATTTATCCTCATATACATCTAATTTACATAAAATATGCCTTAATTTATGCAGGTGTTGCAGTAGTGAGTCAATAAAAAGAAAACATTCAGCAGGCTACAGTCATCCAAGATCCATGGGTAAATGGAGAGGGAAAAAATTTATTTCAGTGAAGCTGAGTTAGAGGTGCTTGTATCCGAGGCTGCTAAATATAAAGATGTTAGATCGTCAAAAATGGCATAAAATGTGCACACAAAATGAAAACTTGAAATAAAATAACCTTGTTAACTGTGTCAGCGGAGGAAAGGGTGGTCCAGAAGCTTTGTTTTTTGCAATCTTTTTTTTTTACTGAAATTAATGGTATTATGTAGGTTTATATAGACAATTATGGAAGTGTACTCTGTTTTTTTATATATTTATTTTTTATATAAAGCTGTGTAAGGCCGAAATCAGGTAGAAAACTGAATGTTTTCCAACTTCACCTGCAGGTAGTTATGTGAACTCTATTCATAGCTACTGTAGATTGTTATTCATATTAGAACTTGATTAATCAGATTTAACTAAAGTCAGATTTAATTCAAGCTTTATTATGAATATAAACAATTTCCCATCCTGAAGCCCTAGAGGGTCCCACGTTCTCCTGGGTGCTGGAACCTCGTAGAAGGTCCCACACGCTTCTGACTGAGAAGGCACTGGAAGGAATATACTGAAAGGATATAACAGAAAATGACTGAAATAAACCAATCCTTAATTCAAATAAATAAAATAAATTAATAAAACACTGAAAAAATAGACTACCACAATGAATAAAATCGCATCTGGCTTGTTTTGGGGTTGATATGAAATTACATAATAACTTTAAAAAACGCGCAATGACATCCAGGAGTCTTTGATTAGATTCTGAGCAAGTTATTGGATATGTGTTAAAGCAAGTACAACACTACAAAGAGTAGAGAAAAATGGTTTAGTGATAGAAGTTGTCATATGCATTACAAGATATGCAAATAAGGCTACTATTGTAATAATAATAATAATAATAATAAAAGCATTAACTTTTAGCCTTCTTATTCTGCCTCTGGCCTCTATGATTTAGTGCGGCTTTCAGAGGCTTGAAGGCTAAAGGTCCACTGGAGTGGAAGCTTCAGACCTGATCAGTCATAAACAGATGTGACAGGTAGGGGAATACACAGCTTTGCCGATTATTGAACCAAGCAGAAAGAGCAGGCAGAAGACCCCAATGATGACGGCTGCCTCAAACAGTAACCACACATCATCACCCACCTCTGATGCATTTGGAAAAAACATGGCCATCAAAAACTGGGTCAGTTCAGTTTGTAGATTTGATAGACCACAAAATACTTTTTTAATAAATTGCAGAACTGACAGAACTGACAGAACAATGTTTTATGCCTGTTGTTCACAGAACACTGATGAAGTCAGAAAGTCAGAATGTCTGTGAATTAAATAATTAGGTACCAGTAGACTCTATAAAGTGCCATTTTCCCCAAAAGGTCAAGCTGTGGCCGAAGCAACATGTTAATAACAAGGATGTCCTGAGGCGTACTCCAAACCTTTAAGCGCCTTTCGAATTTGCTTTGAAATAAAAGTAGGGCCGTCAAAGTAAAGTAACACAAAAATCACTAGAGTGTATAAATTATACAAAATAGCACTGAAAGTAAAATCCCTGTTTATTTTATGCAAGTAAACTAATTTAATCTATGGGAAAACACATTTCATGTACAATTTGAAGAGTTGGTAAATAGTGAATTTAGCCTCCTTGCTATTGATTCGTCGAACATTGAAAACTCTTAAGAAATGCAAGTACAAAGGCAATCTGTTAGTTATTGAGAGAAAAGGAGAGCAAATTTAAGGCTTTTAAGAGTTTGCTTTCAATTTCAAGATGGATAACTCAGGCATGAATTCTATCCATGTAAAGGGATTAAGTTTCCAATTTTCTCTCCACCCTGGGAAATCAGACAGAAGTGAAGTGTAGAAGTGAATACGCTATCTATACATTTGTTTAGGCAACCAATTGATTCTGGGTATTTGCACTTGTGGTGTGGGTTGTTAAGTTTTCTAAGGCAATTAATTTCTAGAAATGATGTGTCTGGCTTTAATATGCATTATATTCTTATCTGAATGAGTTGTTTTCATGTTAGAAGCAAATGAATGTGTGCCTTATTGACAGCAGAAAAGAAATAACCCAGGTTTAACACCTTCACTCTGTCTGCCCACAGTCTGAGGGCTGTGTGTGTGTGTGTGTGTCTATCACAGGGCATCCCACACACACACACGCTCATGCATACCCAGGGGCAATTTAGAGTAGCCAAGCCACCAACCGGCATGTTTTTGGGAGGTGGGCAGAAACTGGAGAACACAGAAGGAAACCCACATGGACACAGGGAGAACATGCGAAACTCCGCACAGGCTGTATTCGGGAACTCAGGATCGAACGCCAGACCCTGCAGCTGGGAAGCACTGACACTACCTGCTGTGCAACTGTGCCACCACTGATTTTAATTAAGTTATAAACATAAAACAAAGACAAATAAAAGTTTAAATAAATGTTTAAATGTTTAATAAAAATGTGTTATATGTATTGTTGACAGAAACACAAGTAATTCCAAAGGACTCACAACCTTTTTCTCACAGCTACAGTACTGAGCAATAATATTTTTATTAAAAAAATAATCTACATGTTTTTAATAAATACATTGCCTAAGATAATTGATGCAATTTAAAATCAAAGACTGGTTACACCAAATATTGATTAGATTTTTTTTTTAAATGGTTTATATGGAAGCAAAAAAGAGACATACAGATTTGAATTTTAAAAGCCATCTAATACTTAATAATGAAATTTAAACACCGTTAAATTCATAGCATTGAAATATATTACTTCGAAAACCACACATCTGTATTGATTTGGTTTGAATTAACCTCCTTGAAATTCAAAGTAATTATATTTCAGTGTTCAGAGATTCACATTTTCAAATTCACATTTTCAAAAATCAAGCATCTATATTCAAATAGCTTTTTTCAGTGTTCACAAATTCAGATTCAATAATTCACTTTTCAGATATTCAAAAAACTGTGTTCAGGTTGCTCATTCCAGTGCTCAGATTTCAAATTTTGTTTACTCTCCACCAACTGCTACAAACAAAACTCTGGAATAACATGTAAAGACGGGATGCTTTTTACAATCCAATGACTATGTTTGCTCCAAAAAGTTAATTGTGTCATGGTGTATTCCCGTCGGAAACTGGTGTACAAAAGTGCGTACACATGAATATGTGAAAATGATGACTAGTCACCTCATAATGTCCATGTTACTGAGTAATCCATCCAACAACTGCATTGCTCCTGAGAGAGGTAGAGAAAGAGAAAAGCAGGGCAGATTGTTTTGGCTGGCTTCGCACTATACACTTATTTAATCCTCAGTCCCTTTGTGTGTACCTAAATGAGCCAGGAAGAGAAGTATCATCTGGACTCATTATTTATTATTCTGGCTGACATTTGTTGAGTTATCTATTTTTTGCGAATAATACAGAAGTAAGTCTCCCTCTCAAAAAGTCATGTCGTGCAGCAGATCTTGCGTGGCTAGAAAAACCAAGACAAAAGTGAGCAATTTTTCTCAACTCCATTGTGGTTTTGGAGATACGAATAGAAGACATAACAGTTATAGAAAGGAAGCAGTATCCTGTATTAGTATACAGTAGTGCAATTCTGCTCATACACAGCACAAATAATAAATATATAACAACTTTAACTGAAATACACAATAAATGGCGTACTATAAGAAAAACTATGTAAATTAACAATGTAATATTTTGTACTCATGTACCAAATCTTATCATATACAACAAGTTTTAGCGAGTTAAGTTACACTAAATATCACTGTGTTACATGACAAAACATTGTTACAAAAAGTTCAAAGCTCTTAACTAAGAATAATTATTAAAATATGAAACTGAGAATGAACATCATTCTCATATGTAAACATATGATTGTGAAATCTAACAATTAATCGTGACCACCTCAAATAATTGCGATTAGTGTCACGGTGTGGGTTGACGGGAGACGGGGACCGTGGATACACATGCAAGCATTTATTATCACAAACTGAACTACTCGACATACAGAAAAACGTAGAAATTGACAACGATCGACAACGTACACAGAAACACAGGAGTTTAAATACACAGACTGATCAAGGGGAACAAACAGGAAACAGCTGGGAACAATCAATGACGAAACCGGGGCGTGAACAACACGAAACCAAACATAAACATAAAGCACATGACGCACATCACCATGGGAACCGTGACATCAATGGAGGGGGAAACCGTGACAATTAGGAGATTATATAATGATTGTGACAGGCCTAGTCATGAGAAAATACTATCAATGTACTTTTTCAACTCCTAAATAAAGGCCAAGAAGACGTACAGCTATTTATGTCATGCCATGCCTGCCAAGCCTGGTCTATTCCATTATGATGGTGAATTATTTAATACATTTTAATCACTCAACCCAATTATCATAAGAAGTGTGTGAACCGGTTGACTGTGCCGCTGATGTGTAAAGACTGATTTGCTCAAAAGCACATTTATCCTTTAATGGGATTACACACACACTACCAAAGATTTACATGCTCATGGTCTATAATCAATGAGGTTTAGCTTTTGAGTGAATGGAGTTCATCTCCATTTGAATTCCCCTCTCATACACTCCCTGCATTTAGCTCGATTTGTAAGGCACAGATACTCTTGGCTAATAATAAATGCGCCACAAAACTCCCTCAGCTCCTTCGTGTGGCATAAAGATATTTTGTTCTGTGACAGCTAGGTATTATGTATGTGCATTTTTTTTCTTCCCTCATTGAGGGCTCTATTTTTGAGCAGGCATAAGTGTAGCTTAGTGGTTCATTGGCAATATATTTTTAATTGGGTTGAGCATAAGCCAATTTTTCCAGTTCTCACCCAGTTGCTATTTTTCATGGACAGAAATGAACGCACCTGCTCTGACGTGGTTTGAGAGAAGCCAAAGGGTATGGGAGATTTTAAAATCTGCCGGCGCAGTGGGATTTTTAAACCAATTTTGATCCAAAATTTAGTAAAAGTTACCGCCTTTTAGCACAGCGGCAAGGTCAAAATTATAATTTCCTGAATTAAAAGTCCTGTCCAAGTTCTTACAAACCAGTTTTGTGGATGTGTTCATGTTATGATCACGTAAAATAGAGTCTCTTCTAAGAATTATGATTTGTTGTTATTCTTGTGTGTTTTGTTGTTTCTTGGATGTCCTAGTGGTGTAAGGTTTAGAACTAAAGAAATCATGAAATAATGCAAAAACAGGCAAAACTGGACAAATCAATGAAATCTGTTATATTAGAGAGGCTGAAATGATGGACGAGACCCATAATCCTCATATGGCATGGTTATATTTATGGCAACCATTTTGGAAGATGATCACAGTCAGAAGAGCCAGAGATCTGCCAGTCAAAACCTGACAAAAGCGCAACAATGATGGCTGTTGTCACATCCAAATCGGGGTTGAGGGAAGGACACAAGCACGCAACCGCTTAACATTTATTAGACACAAACTTAAACATTAAACAAACACATAGCGACATGACATTAACAATAATCCGCACTGAAGACAGACACACGGGGATACATATAGGGGTCACAAACGGGAAATAGCTGAGAACATTTAACATGACTCACGTGACAGGGAACAGAAAGTCAACAAAGAGCGTGTGGTGCTCGTCGCCATAGCGACTGCCAAGCTTGGTCACGCACACCGCAGCGCGAGGCGGCGTGCGCGTGATAACTGTTTATTTCATCTGCACTGATCACAGTGAAGCAGTGGCAAGGAGGAACATGGAGATGAAATGAGAACTTAAAAGTTTTAACAGATGTTGAGAGGCAAAAGAGAGAAACACAAGATCTCGTCCAACAGCTGCGTCTCTTCCTGAGAAACCTGCCAGGTCACAGCCAAGGGAGAGAGAGAGAGAGAGAGAGAGATAGAGAAGAGAGAGAGACTATGCATACATGGTTCTTTATTTTTGGCACAATGAGGGAGTTTGATTTTGGATGCAAACAACAGCAAAAATCCAGTTATTAATTTCATGCTAAATTAAAAAATAGACGACCAAATCGTTTTGGCTTTGCATGATACACCTTCATTAAATAATACACAGGATTGTGCCTGTATTTTTCCAGGAAGATAAGTATCAGATGTTCGTATTATTTATTATCCCTGTAGACCTTTGTTGAGTTATCTATTTTTGGAGAATAATACAGAAGTAACTTTCCACTCTAAACCCAGACAAGACATGTCTAGGGATTGTGCAGCACACTTGCCAGTCTCTTTTAGAAATAAAAACTATGGGGGAAACAAAGAAATTTCCCTCAACTCCACTGTGGTTTGGTTTTGGAGGAAAAATAAAAAATTAGAAAATAGAATCTGGAGCTATTAGTATCATTAGGACTATGGCAAGTAAGTAACATGATGTGCCTCGCAGCTCCAGGATGCCAATACCATTAAGACCCCCAACATTTCCCAGAATGCACCTGATGACTTGTGCAAATCAAGTAACACGATTTCAGCAGGCATAACAATGATGAGAAGAGTTTGGAGTTTAGGTCAATCGAAATTCAATCCAAAACCTAAACTCATTTATCACTTCTGGGACAAGCTGCTGAAGCTCAGATCAGAGGTGAAGGAACAGCAGGGACGTCATTACACAGTAAAACGAAGACGCCATTATGCCGAGACAAAATCAGTTACACAGCGGTGCCGGGACAGAATCAGTTTTGTTAGCTCTGATCCTAAATTATAATCAGTATGATTAGCATTATGCTAATAATTCCTTGACAAGGTGTTTCTGTTGTGTCACTGCGTGAAACCTGGTCTTTAGCATATAAAATCAGATTTTGTGTTTGCCATCACTGATGTCTTTGATTTGGCATCTGTTAAGTGCTACTACTAGAGCTGAAATCTGACTTATTTGGGACTCAGTACTTCCTGAACACAAATCCTTTTGTTGAAATTAGAAATTAGACAGTCTCACTGGCTTCTCTGCTCATGAATATTCATGCAATGCAAATGTTCGCTTTTCTTCTGTGATCTAGAGAGAGTGTCCTAGAATTAGATTATGTTTTCATGTTAGCCCTATTTGTGAAGCAGCATGTTCTTGAGTTTCATTAGACCCAATTAAAAACACCCAACCTGCAAAATAGAATATTAACCTGCAATATAATTAATATACCTGCATTAGTATGAGTACAAATCAAGGGGCTTTTTCTATTGTGTTTGCAGATAAGAGTTTTGCTGCATGGGCCATCTAAGATATTATGAGCTAGTTGTAAGTTTCTATTATGATCTTCCCCATGATAATTTTTTCCTTCTACTTAGTCTAGTTAGGTCTCGCTAATCATTTATTAATGCCAGAGGTCTAAACAAGTGTTTTTCAAGCAACAAATAAGTCTTGACACTCAAGTCTCAAGTCAAGAACTAAACTAAGGTCCTAAACTTTGAGTTATAAACAAGTCAGAGTTTTCAAGTCTATTCAAGTCATAAACCCCAAGTCCAAGCCCAAGTCATTGGAGTTAAAGTCGCAACTCTTTTTCTTTTGTCAAGTCACGTCTGAAGTCATCAAATTTGTCATTTGAGTCTGACTCAAGTTCAAGTCATGTGACTTGAGTCCGCACCTCTGACTACTTTGTCTGTGTCTTTTCTTTGCATAGTCTTGCATGTGTCAAAGCTGCCGTTACTAAGTCATAGTACTGTGTTTCTTTTTCCTTCTAGTTCATTCCAGTTTCTGTGATTTCACTTATTCTCTGTTTTTTTAGCTCTGTTAATTGCATTCCTGTTCTCTGCTTCAAACTCTGCCTACCCACTCTCAGACATGATTATGGTTCAGCCTACGTTAACTGTGTCTGCTTGTGTTCTGACCCCTGCCATCGCCTATGATGATGATGCTTGGGAAAGCTGAACCGTGCATTTACATCCTCCGCCTCTCACTCCTCTGTGATACAATAGAAGTGTTAGCACTGACCTTTAACACACTGGGAAAAAGAGCTGATAAAGTTATGTAAATCAGCTTTATTATTTCACAGCATGGTGGCTGGCATGAGAGCACAGTGGATGAAAAAAAGAGTGAAATTAACACTTATCTATCAGTGATAAATGAACAAGAAAGCTTAAGAGACAATCCTTGTGAGGAGTAAAACACAGGAAGTGCTTTTTACTCTTACTTGAGTAAAATTGTAAAGACAAAAATATTATTTTACCTTGTTACTTTTTTGGGTAGCTGAATCCCAAATGGCATTCTATGGGCCATGTAGTGCACTTCGCAGGTTCTGCAATGCCTGAAACATTAAATATGATACAATTATGATATCACCTTCTCGTGATTATCTTTGCTTAAGAAGGAGACCATTTTTTTTGGCCTTTGGTGGTTGTGTTAATATTAGTATAGCGCTAATATTATTATTATTATTATTTTCAATTATTCGTTGATTAGAAAACTTACTCACAATGAATGAATAAATGGATGAATAAAAAAGGAAAAAAACACGACAGCAGAAAAAAATAACACAACAAATTAAATTACTTTAGTTCTCCCATTTCCCACTTCTCGGTCTATTTTAAAGTGTTACATTGCCAAAACAGCACTTGTTTATAATTCCTGTATTATAAGACACCAAGCTAAATACTAGAATCCAAATCATGTCCTTTATATTTATTTCTCTCTATTTTCCTATGAAAGTGCATCACTGAACAATATCTCCAGGCCATATAACTTAATTACAGCTGGTGACAGGGATCATATATTAGCTTGTTGTGGGCTGGTGGGACATCCTATCGGGGAGCCACCTATAAATAATTCCATCTGCAGAAAATACCTGCAGCCTTGCAAAGAGCGGCTTTAATGCTTGGCTCATCTCTCACCCTGCATGGTGTTGCTCTTGCTTGTTACCCATCCAACGGAGTTAAACAATTTGGGAATTAATATACAATACAGAGTAGGGTGAAAGTGACGGGTGGCTCTCTGCATACACATTAACTGCAGTAAACCACAAACTGGAAGCAGATACATCATGGGAAATAATGTCCTGAAAAAAGTAAGGTTATGCCAAGGAAATTCTTGGAATCCCTTTTTATGCCTCCAGTTATTTTATTTTTATTTTTTAAAGCCTGAGAGTAGTGAAAGCACAAGCAGATAGTTTTATCGCTTTCCCATTTTTGAGGCCAGTCGTGCAATTGGGATAGCTCCACAGTGAGGTTTTATATTTAGGCACGTTTTATCTAAAGCATTTGTCTTAGAAATAGTTTTGTCCTGCTCATTGTGAGAATGGTGTATTGCTAGCAGGGGAGGTAAGTAATACCCAGAATGTATATTGAATCACTTTTTGAATATCTCCCAAACTGCTGTTTTTCCCTGTGAAATGTGATTTTCCCATAATACTTTCATTTGGATTCCAATTACAGAGCTTTCTGGGATATTCCTGTGTTTTGCTTGGACTTTTATTTATTCCAGTTCTGACACACAAATTTATTCTGCATTTATATCTGTCAAACCTTATTGATTGTTATTCTTATGCTGTTGTTTATGCTACAGTGTCAATTTGCATGCACTGTTTAACTCGGAAGTGTGTGTGTGTGTGTGTGTGTGTGTGCGTGTGTGTGCATGTGTGTGTGCATGTGTGTGCGTGTGTGTGTGCACGTGTGTGCATGTTATATCTGGGTGGGCCCACAAGGATAGGAATATCTGACAGTTTTTTTGGCTGGTCCCTGTAAGGAAAACCTGTTTTGTTTTGTTTTAGTTTTTTTGCAACTTTTATTTAAAAAAACTAAAAGAGCCAAAATATTGCCTTTTGGTTACTGAGGTTAAGGTTAGGGTTAGTGGTAGGTGTAGCATAGCATTAATGAGCTACAGTAATCATTATGTCAATGGACGGTCCTCACAAGGATAGAAAGACAAACATGTGTGTGTGTGTGTGTGTGTGTGTGTGTGTGTGTATGCAGCAAGCTTGGCTTTATTATTTGTTTAACAAGTAACCTATTATGCTGAAACTGTCCTTTCCTTTCTAGGTTCTCAGCCAGAATTATTCCAAATATAATAAATCCAAGCTTGCTGCATACACACACACACACACACACACACA
>JAOUQW010028439.1:0-11215 GCA_028565825.1 Olivaichthys viedmensis
GGAACCACTGTTTATAGCTGTTAGAACGTAAGTGAGAACAGGAACTAACTCGTTTCAGACGTTCCACAACATTAAACATGACTATAAACGGATAAAAAGTGCGACGTGTCGTTCTTCAATAAATAAAAATGTGTAATCGCGGACAAGCTGCTGTGGTATAAGCGGAATAAAACACTTCTGCACACCACCCCGTCACTCATTATTTTACTAGAACTGCACGTCCCCAAATGTTTTATTCCTTACATATATACATATGAAAGGCCGTTTCCGACACGAGATGCTGGATTTACTTTCTACTACGATTTTATTTTGCAGATATCAGGACATGTGACTCATGTCTGACCAGTCAAAGTGTTTTTTCTTTCGGTACACACCGCTTCTTGACGAAGAACAACACGGACGAAAAGCAGCATGAAAGCAGGACCATAGACTGTATATACACACACAATCATTAGCGTAAAAATACATTTTAAAGACTATTTAAGAGCCTGATTTAAGAGCAGCAGGAACTGGAGTTAGAAATTCATCAGAACTCTGGAATAAGTCCATCACTGTCCGCCATCTTTGTTTCACATGAATAAGCATCAAGCACTTGGCCTGTTCATCATGGGCCACATTTTTCCAAATCATGCGTTTTCATGCTGCCTAATGCTTTTCCAAACACGACTTTTCTCCTCCTGTGAAGGTTTCGACTGTGTACTTTAAAGTTTTGGCTCCCATTCCACATGTAACACGAGCAGGATCCTCAGAGCAGACGGCACGCACCAGCCACACCAACTCAAACACTCGTTCAGCTAAAAAAACATACCACGAGCATGGCCTTGATGTGCAGATTTTCACTTTAACTTTCTTTACAACTTCATAATGTCACCCAGTTTAAACAGTCCTGGTCCTTTATAAAGATCACTGAAATTGACTAACTGTGCATTCCCCAGAATTTCTAGTTTTTATTGGCAGGAGCACCGGGGTAAAAACAGAAATGGTTACTATCTGCACAAATTCCCACCCTGTAGCTCGTCTCCCATCCTCACACCATAACCGCTGAGGGCTAACACCTGCTAGCAAACCTGCCTACTGGTTTTAATCACACAGTAGTGAGCCATATGTTAGCTAGTGCTTGATTGTAATTATACGATACAATACTTAGCCTAACAATAGCTAGCGGGGCCTTTAGTTTGCATAAAGCTGAAGCCACCTCAACTTTCATAGCTGTGCCGCTAGTCAGTCTCTCATGGCTCGCAATCCCACAGTCCCTTGTGTATTTATTTGCTACTCCCTATTGAAAAAGGGAAATTTCGAATAGTGAATTTGCTTACAGTGCGCACATACCCTTCAACACACTCATATTCTGTCTGCTTATGAAAAATTAACAATATATTTGTTGCTTCAGTGAAGCAGAACGTGAAGCAGGAAATGAAGCACTAGGTGAGGAGCATTAAAGTGAAGCAGAAAGTGAAGCAGAAAGTGAAGCATGAGGAGAGGAGCATTAAAGTGAAGCAGAAAGTGAAGCACTAGGTGAGAAGCAGAAAGTGAAGCACGAGGTGAGAAGCAGAAAGAGAAGCACGAGGTGAGGAGGAGCATTATAGTGAAGCAGAAAGAGAAGCATGAGGAGAGCAGCATTAAAGTGAAGCAGAAAGTGAAGCAGAAGACGAGTAGCATTAAAGTGAAGCAGAAGGCGAGTAGCATTATAGTGAAGCAGAAAGTGAAGCAGGAAGTGAGGCCCATTAAAGTGAAGCAGGAAGTGAGGCCCATTAAAGTGAAGCAGGAATTGAAGCTTCTCACCGGCTGGTGGATCCGTCATCATCCGAGTCGAAGCAGCTGCTGGACTCGAGCTCACTGCTCATGAGGGAAGAGCGACTGTCACAGACGTCGTAGCCTCCCAGATCCATCCCTCCTCTGCCCACGCGAGAGTAGCCGTTCATCCTCGCACCTGCAGGGGGCAGCAAGGGCCAGTACCGTAAAAAAACATTTTCCTTACCTAGCGAGCGAAAGCTGCTGAGTGGCGTCTCAGGCTGGGAGTCTTGGACAGAGGGCTGTCAATCAAGCGTGCTCATTAGAATATTAGACCACACCCACTAGGACAGTTCTCAGAGCGATTTATTTTTTCCCAATTAAATTTGGCTGGATGTTTAATAGAACACTAATTTGATATTTTTTATATTCTACACCGTGTTTTCTGGGACTCTTGCGGCTTTGGACTAGGTAAAGGTCAGCCAATCAGAACAGGTAATTTACATACCTTTGTCAAAGGCACAGTGACAAAAACAGCCAGGTTTAGTAGGCATAAGTCTATAACGTGTTGTTTTAATGTGCTAACATTATATACAGGTAACAAGAACTTTATGTACAAGTTGAAGTTTTATAAGATTTTAACTTATAAATTAAAAAGAACCCTGTCTTGTTTGTATTATATTGTTTTTTATAAATTAGTCATTTAACACTCACATAGTCACACAAAAACAGCCAATGAGGTTTTTGTAGAACAACAAAGGTGCTCCAGATATTTTTTTTCCTCTAAATTCCCTTACACATTCCCTCTGTAAGTGAGTACATCAGGAGACTGGGAGCGCTCGCATTCCTGACCCGGAATCCCACAATGCAGGAGTGCTGTTGTCTTAACCAGGACAAACTCAATAAATGGGGGTGGAATGTGGATCTCCTGCTCATACGGTTAGCATGGCTAACGTCAACATGCGTAAACATGGTCCTAGCTGAATCCTTTATATTTAATATTTAACCATGATCACAAAAACATAACCGTAAAGATCCCGTTAAAGCATGTTGGAGAATCAGAATTTAACACTGAATTATTCATATTACTCTTTTACTTATTATTCACTTTTGTACTCAGTAAATAACTCTTGCTATTAGGACATCTAAAAAAATCAAAATCAAAATAAAAACCATGCATGATCAAGATTTGAAATGAATGGCGCCCCGTCATTTGTGACTAATTACGTAACAACCCAATCGATTAATAAAATACTACTTTCAAACAGGGTGAAATACTGAGCACGAGACAGTTTTATTGGCTGGCGAGCGGCCCAAACACAGCCAAGGGTGCCAATACCTTCATCTTCATGAGTGCAAAACTTGTGTTCTATTGGCCATTTATTGCACTATGTAGGGTCTAGGCTGGCATTATGTTACACCCCACGTAGTGAGCATTTATAGTGAACGTGAGAAGCCATTTGGGATTCGGCCTCACCGTGTTCTCATTTTTGCATTAGTCTAATTTTGTTCATCTGCACTGGACGATACGCTCACTTCAGTAGAACTAATCATGCTCGTAAACAAAAGCCCAGCTGGAACATCGAGCAGAAACGAGCAAATCGCAGCCACATGGAAACTGCATTTTCAGCCCCGATAAGAGACACCAGCTGTGGAGGTGACGTTTGGTCTTCACGCCAGCCTGTAAACCAGCAGGGGGATTCAACTCAACTGTGTGAAGGTCCAGTTACTTAAAGTTCCTTGCTTACAAAGGAAACTAACATGGCCGAATGGCGACAAGTTACGTTTTAATGCTTAACCATTAAAGACGAGCTGAAATCCAAACGGACCTTTTTACCCTCGTTAGCTCGTGTGCGTGATCAGATTGTAGACGATTCATCTGCACTGAATCACTTAAACACTCAATCCTTTCACTAAAGTGCAGCCACTTTTCCCCGCCTCTGATGGTTTGATTACATCACTGGTAAAATTGCGGGCGGGACAAAAAAATATGATAACCAATCATTTTATATCGTTGCGTTTCTGGAAGCAAAAAAGTGTTCGAATTTCCGTTTCACCTCGTCTTTAATTTAGTTCATGGCTTCTAATGAAATAAAATAAAATAAAAGACATCAAATATACATGTTTAAAATCTGTCTCATTTTTAACATACCTTTATAAACATTTATTACGCTCTTGCACTTTAAGGGACTTTAAGGACGAGCACTCGGGACCTATCATATCGAGCTTTGAGTTGGTTTATTTACTTCACGTTACGGACTCTGATCACGAGAATCGGTTTTAAACTCGAAGCGGGAAGAATAAATTTGTCTTTAAATTTTTTTCTTTTCAATATCAGAAAAGAAGGGACTTGGTTTTGCCTCCGCCTTGTCCGTTATTATTTTTTACACTTTGTTAGGCGTCATCTCTCACCTATAGAGCAGAACCAGCGTCCGTGTTGGTTTTTATTAACTTATTTATTTTAAAGAGAGGTGCAGCTTACACTGGGGAAATCACAGTTAGTTAATGCGCAAGTATTCTAATGCTAAGGATCTCCACCACCTGCTGCAGTGTACAAAAGGTCAGAGGTCATACCCGAGTGATCATGGGAGTGTTTCCTGCGTGGCCTTTCTCTCTCCCTCCTGTGTGACACCACCGAATCCGTCTCGGTGTCATCGTCCGCGCCGTGCCGGCTGCCTGCAGCTTTAGGACTGAGTGTGTGTGTGTGAGAGAATTAATTACAGCAGGGGGAAAAACAGCAAAATATTATTTTCTTTGTTGTTTTTTTAAATGCCAGACACAGTTAGGTCAAAAATGAAACGTCCACAACGTTCCCCTTTAACTCTAAACGCAGCCGAGACGTGTTTGGCGTCTGAAGTTTGCTTCTTTAGGTTTTGCACTCGAGCTACGATGATAACAAGTACAGGAAGCTTACAGCCTCCGGTTTAGCATTGTGCACCAAATCACACAGCCGCTTCAAAAGAATAAGGTTGTATTAAAAAAAATTACTGATACAAATCAAATGTGAACCATGTTCTCATCCCGAGTCACTTCTAACGTACAATCTCCGCCTTCAAACTTCAGGCCACGCCTCCTCCACGAGTCCGACGCTGGCGTGGAGTGACGCCAAACTAAGAAAGCGATTTGGCGTCAAGATGTTGCACTACGGCTGTTTAAGCCTGAAGAAGGAAGCTAACCGACTACATTTGTGGTGACGGCGGACGCTGTGAACATTTCATTATTTGGCCGAACTGCTCCTTTAAGAATTTTCGTTGTGTAGTTGTTGATACTGACTGAAACGACGGCGGTCTGGAGTCTCCGATGCCCTGAGACCGCTCCCCCGAGGGCGGATGCTCCGACTGACTCTCGGCCACCGAGCATCCATCCGAGTGCGAGCCATCGGCCGACACCAGCTTCACACACACACACACACACACACACACACAGGGGAAACACAACATACTGAATAAAACGCTCAACATTACGACCTTGTAACCTGTTCAGTCGTGCTAGTGGACACTACTTCTACAACTTGATGACCCATCTGTAAATGTTTTGTGTCAAAGCTTCTTTTTTTTTGTGGTGATGGATGACGGAGGGATTTTAAAATGTGTGCAACCTCATATTTATACCCCACAGGAAACAGAAAATGGTCAAACGCAACAGACTTCCTGGAGAATTAGAGCCATTAAAAAAATAATAAAATGGCAATATGTTTGCATTTATTTGACATATTTTTTAGGGGCGTCAATAATTTTGCCACAATACGAAACTCCCAACTAGTCATGATGCAGTTATAGCTGAGAGCAAAAGTTTGCGTCGTCCCCCCCCCCCATGTGGTTTTTGAATGGGGGGGGGAATGTGGCTCCATTTCACAAATTATCCACAAAAAATTTAATTTGAAAATGTTATGAATGAAACGTGGGTGTATCCTGCAAAACAACAAAAAGACAATTCAAAACACAAGACAAAATCAACAGAAAGAGGTTTTGCGCTGAGCCGCTTGGTGTCCAGACCCGATCTGAAGAAGTCAAAGTGTGACATCTGACAGTTATAACAAACATATAAAGAAAGGTCTGGCAGAATTAGCATGGATATGTCAATATTAGACGCAAATATTAGAACTGAGGGGATCCAAAAGCTGTTCAGAGGATATGAAAGAGGTTAGATGCCGTTTTAAAGGTAAAGTGTGGACATGAACGTTATTAGAAAACATTTACGTCACATTCAGAAAGGGGGGTGCAAACTTTTGAACTGATATATATATTTTTTCCCTATTAATATCTTAACATACAATATTTGACCATTTATTGTTTTGATAATGAAGGAAAATTCACAAAACCGAAAAAAAACACCAAATGTTGTCGTCGTTGTAAAAGAAATTTCTCAGTCTTCGTTTTGTCCTAAGGGTGCGCAAACTTTTGCACTCGACTGTAGTGCAACTTGACAGAGAAATTCAGGTTTAATAGATGAGAGGTTTAGGAAAGTTTGGATGAAACAGGGGAATCGTTCCTAGTCCTTTTAGGAATACTTCACTGTAATAATTGTATAAAACTCGTTATAAAAGGTTAGCGATTATGGTGATATGAAAATGTAATGTGGTCACATGACTAATCCTGATTTACAGCTGAACCAGGGGTTGGCAAGATGCTCTAAAAAAACAACAACCTCGCTATCAGAAGAGGGTACATACAAGAACGAGCAATTGTATCCCCCAATTTAGAAGGGTGCACAAACTTATGTGACTGCAATTATTTTGCCATAGAATGTTAATGCATGAATATTATCAATAGAAATCATCACAGAGAGTGGAAATAACTGTGACGAGCTGAAATGTTTGATATTCCAGAAGCGTGCCGATGTCGGAGCGTCTGCAGGGAATTCCAGCTGGAAAAATCTCCGGCGTGGGGTTTCATTAATCCTCTGCGCTTTATTATGCAAAGAGGATCAGGGAGTTGTGCCGACAGAGACGTGCGGGTCTCGTTAATTGCGTGCCAAAAGTATTAAGTAAAAACAACAGAATCCGCAAACAAAATATCAAATATGAAAATGATGAGCATTAAAACCTCATACCACGGCGCTGTTAAGTGACGGGATTTTCTTCTGTAATATTTGATATCATTAATTATTAATCAGCTTTTTGTACTGTTGCATAATTTTTTTTATTCTATTTTATAATTTTGTTTGATAATTTATACATTTTTAAACATTTTATATAATAATAATAATAATAATAATAATTTTATTTAATCATTTATCTTGCTTTAAAAAAAAAAAATTTCAAATAATTTTGAAAAAGCATTAATTAACTAATGTTTTATTAAAAATAAATAAAAATAAATACAAGTAATAAAAAAATACTCTCTTATTGACATCCGTCCTTTCAATAGAACGTCGCTCCACAAAAAACGAGCTGAGAATGAATAAAATAAAAATATAAAACTATAATAACATGGACTCCATATTGACACAAAAGAAAAAACCTACAGCAGTAATGCGAGTGCTGTACGGAACCGAAATGTTAATACTGTAAGTAATTGGGGGCATTTTTCTGCCCCCCCACGGTAGGAAACCCCAGCAGAGTGGTGTTCATTAATTCTCAGCTACATTATGCAGAGAGGATCTGTAATGATGCTAAGCTCTGCGTGTGTGTGTGTACACACACTCACCCAGCACACCACACGGCCGTTGTAGCAGGGCAGCTTGGCGTTGTCGTCCGTAATTTCCTCCTTGACCACCCTGTAAGAGAAAATGAGGGGGGAATAAATAAATCAATCTACAGAAGCATTAACGCACCGACGCTGCTGTCCTGTCAATCACGCGGCATCTCAGCCCGCCTTTAATCTCACGAGGGAGGGAGGGTGTGAATACATTTGAATACACAAACACGACAATGTCGGAGATGAACAAAGACCCTCTGACCGCTCGGCTCTTTCTCAAAAGGGACCAGTGGCTCTGTGGCAGAGCTCACAACCTTCTGGTCACGAGTGCAGAACCGTAACCACTGACCCAGAACCCTGTGCTGTATTGCCTGGGTAGTGGGATACAGCAGAGTGCAAAAGTTTGCATCCCCCATAGTTTTTTTTAAAGGAGGGGGATGCAGCGAGGGACGGAGAACACGGCGAGGGACGGAGAACACACCCACATACAACCATAGGGGGATGCAAACTTTTGCACTGTATTCATAACAGACTTAACTTGATCGGTTTGGCGAAAGTGCAGAATTGCAGAAGCTGCGACCCTGAACTAAATCCAAAACAGCACGTGGGATCCGCCAAAGACTACTGATGAAAAGTAATGCAGAGAAAAAACAATAATGTGGAGCTAAACGCCACAGGTTTACGGTAAAGTAGCACTCGACGGGCTAAAAGAAAAGGAAGAACCAGATTCCATTCAGTTGCATTTTCCTTTCTTTCTTTTTATTTATTTAAATTAAAGCAAAGCAGCTGCTCTCTCAAACATTTTACATCCTATTTAGCACATCAATAACACGATGTTCTCGTAAAAAATGTTAAACTGCACGCCCAAGCATAGTCTGTGTTTAGATGAGCTCACATCACACAGAACCGAGAGAGAGAGAGAACACGGCGAGACGAGCGAGAACTGGCAGTAAACCTGAAAAAGAAACCAAATCCATTATATTCCAGAAAAGAGACAGATCTCAGGCACTAACACACACACACACACACACACACACACACACACACACCGACACGGCGAGGGACGGAGAACGCGGCGAGGGACCAAGAAAACACAGCGAATGACACCACATAGAACCACAGGGGGATGCAAGCTTTTGCACTGTATTCATAACAGACTTCATAACCACCCCCCTTCCAGCACCAGTGTGTACAGGTCTGGGAACAGTTGTGAATATAGTTAGTAGAGTGCAAAAGTTTGCGTGCCCAGGGCTTCTGGCCAGATAAAAAAGAAAAGAGAAAAGTTGTCATGAGCCTCTCTGCCTCCAGAGAGGGTGACGGAGGAGGATGAGCGAGGATGAAGGTGAGCGAGGGTGAGCGAGGGTGAGCGAGGGTGAGCGAGGGTGAGCGAGGGTGAGGGTGAAGGTGAGGGAGGATGAGGGTGAAAGAAGGAGAGGGTGAGCGAGGATGAGGGAGGGTGAGCGAGGATGAGGGTGAGCGAGGATGAGGGTGAAAGAAGGAGAGGGTGAGCGAGGAAGAGGGAGGGTGAGCGAGGATGAGGGTGAAGGATGAGGGTGAAGGATGAGGAAGGATGAGGGTGAAGGATGAGGGTGAAGGATGAGGAAGGATGAGGAAGGATGAGGGTGAAGGATGAGGGTGAAGGATGAGGGTGAAGGATGAGGGTGAAGGATGAACTTCCCACCACTTCTTTGATGATTAATATCCACACTGAGGAGATGGAACATGCTGAAGCTCTTAAATGAGCTGTGTGAAGAGTGAGGGTCTGACTGGAACATATTTCACACCATAAAACTGACAGCATGCATCGCCGAGTTCCACGCTCGGCCCCGGACCGCCATTCCTCTCCGTTAATGCAAGCCACACACACTCCACACACCACACACGGGGCCAAATTATGAAAAAAGTACAATTTGAGGATTTTCTTTTTTCTTCATGATGAGAAAAAGGACGACTGGTACAAAAATAGATTTTAACGTCCAGTTAGTTCCTCGTTACATTGAGTAACCATGCAGTTACTGTGTAACAGCACGGACCTGACTATACCCACAATCCAGAACCTCTCCAGATCCAAGGGTGCCAATAATTCTGAAGCCAACTGTATATCGCAATGTTGGTATCATATCGTCAAATTGCCCACCTTTAAATGATGAAGCAGTTCCAGTAAGAGCTGCATTCATGCATTACAGACTGTCCACGAAACAGCCGAGAGGACCTTTTACTGAAGAACCGGAACAATTCTCAAGCTGAGAATAAGGGGCGGGGTCGACCCTGTTGCCACGGGTGACGCCATGTTTCATGTATGAATACTGAAAGTAGATTGGCTGATACAGCTGTATTATGTCATATTACGATTAAAAATAATAAGTGTCACTGACTTCATACCTGAAAACATCTAAATGCGTACAAATATGTTCAGCTTATTGTTGACCTATACAAGTGGTACACTCTTCGAAGAAAGAAGAAGAAAAAAAAAATCTAATTTAGAACCTTTAAGAGTTCTTCAGTTGTCCCTCTGGGGAAACCCTTAAAAGGTTCTATGTAGAACCCTACAACAGAGTGTTTCCCTCTCAGCAAGAGCTTTGAGGAAAAACCCCTTTTAGGAAGCCTCAACTATACAAAGAACCCATTTTTCTAAGAGTGTACATCGTAAATTATTTAGAGGATTTAGTATTTTAACTGAATTCACGAACTAGCCGACTTCAGCCTCCATGTTTCTGGCATCAGCTATTTATGATTGTCTAGGATTCAGGTCTTAAGGGAACACGAGTTCTTTGGACCATCCCCAAATTGTCGCAGGCTTAGGAACCACTTTTAGGACTAACATACTTTGTAAATCACGAGTTTAAATAAAATTAAAAAAAATCTTAAAATGAGCTAGTACACACTTTTTTTCCCCAGACTTTAAACATGTTCCTTAGGAGCTAGTGTCACTGGGGGAGGGGGGGAATGTGGAAAATGATCAATATGTATCGGTGGACGGTATATCGAACCGCAGAGTTCCCGACGTACCGTCCAAGCCCTGTGTGACCCAGGGCACAGATGGGGGCCGCACTGCGCATGCGCAAATCACAAAAGAACGCATTCAACGGACCACACAGTGTAGACCCCTCACACTTCCAACTGAACCGACCGAAAAGAAATAAATACATAAAAACATTCACAAACATTAATAAACAAACACAAAACGCGTCCCAGAACTCGTACATGTCTGCAATTGTGTTCGGTTTTAACTCCTCGGAGTCTGGAGCACTCTCACGCACACACACACTCACGCACACACACACTCACGCACACACACACTCACGCACACACACACTCACGCACACACACACTCACACACACACACACGCACACACACACACACGCACACACACGCGCACACACACACGCACGCACACACGCACGCACACACACACGCACGCACACACTCACGCACACACGCACACACGCACACACGCGCATACACACACACACACACACACACACACACACACACACACACGAAAAGAAAAGCCTACAAACTGGTTTTTAAAGGCTCAAAAGCCGTACCGCAAATCTCCTCAGATGAAGTGGATCCTGATTTAAACTTGTCGCTACAGCTCGGGTTTAGAATCTACCTCAGACCCTCAGAGAGCTCGGGTTTAGAGTCTACCTCAGACCCTCAGAGAGTTTACCTCAGACCCTCAGAGAGCTCGGGTTTAGAGTTTACCTCAGACCCTCAGAGAGCTCGGGATTAGAGTTTACCTCAGACCCTCAGAGAGCTCGGGTTTAGAGTTTACCTCAGACCCTCAGAGAGCTCGGGTTTAGAGTTTACCTCAGACCCTCAGAGAGCTCGGGTTTAGAGT